>OVBA01000255.1:0-79206 GCA_900406435.1 Lepidium aucheri
AAAATCGGGACTTAAATCAAACAACCACACACTCGATCGGCGCCTCATATGTAAGATCCCCTTTAGCGGCTGAGGCTTTAGCAATAAGAGCAGCAATTACAAGGGCAAAGGAAGAAGGAGCTCGAAGACTTTGGCTTGACTCGGATTGCGTGACGCTTATCAATGCAATTCAGACAAAAAGCCTCATTCCAGAAGTTTACGGAGTAATTGTGGACATAATGAAGCTCACCAACTCCCTCTCTTTATTTTGTTGTCGTTACATTCCCAGAAAACAAAATGAGAAAGCTGACTCTGCAGCAAAAATGGCATTAGCCCAAAACATTGCTGACTTTGTAGGCCTGTAGGCCCATTACATTAATGCAGTTTGTGTTACAAAAAAAAAAAGACATTGTACTTTTTTGATCCTTCAAATGCTTGTTCTCTTTTCATTTATGTTTCTTGTTATCTTTGCTACCTTTCCTCGTTGTTTTTTAATAGCGAGCTCTCGAATTCGATCATTTGATTTTGCAGATTTCTTAAGATTTTTCATTGTCGGATCAAAAGCTTGTGCTCCTTATTTATGAGAGGTACATCAGTTTAGGCTGTTTAGCTATTGGAAATCTCGTTTGGCTTTTGGCCTTTTGTGGTTAGTTTTATTTAAGTTTTATTAATGGATCCGTTGATAACCATAAAACTTGTGCATTGACTTTAAAGCTAAGAAAAATCAAAAAACAACATTTAAACCCAACACTTACCAAATCTCTTCGTTTTCAGTAAGTTAAAAGAAGAATCTTTCTTCCTTACAACACAAAAAAACGATTCTTTTCATCTTCTCCCATTGAGACTCGTCTTCTAGTTTCATGGGTGTTTTCTCTAATCTTCGAGGACCTAGAATTGGTGCTACACACGACGAATTGCCTATAGCTAATGGCTCTCCTTCCTCGTCGTCTTCTTCTTCTCCCTCTTCATCGATTAAGCGAAGATTATCGAATTTGTTGCCAATCTGTGTGGCTCTTGTAGTTATCGCTGAGATCGCGTTTCTGGGTCGGCTCGATAAAGTTGCTTTGGTTGATACGTTGACCGATTTCTTCTCTCAGTCTCCGTCACTCTTGCAGTCTCCGCCGATGAGATCCGACCGGAATATTGGAGTGATGACGGAGAGCTGCGAAGATTGGTTGACTAGAGAAGATTCAGTCACTTATGCTAGAGATCTCAGTAAAGATCCAATTTTTATCTCCGGTGGTGAAAAGGTAACCTATATTGATTCGTGGAAGATGAATTCTCCATTTACTTTAGCTAATCTTATGTTTGATCATTCATTATGTTTTGGGGTAAACACAATATTGATGCTTGTCTTTTCTGATTATGAAACGAATTTGTGAATCATAGAATGAGCAAAATTTGAGAAGTTCCTGTCAATTCATTACACGTTTTGATCACAGTCTTGTGACAGATGTTAAGTTCTGAATCTGTTATTGATTTCATATTACTCTCAATTGGTAGGACTTTCAATCGTGTTCTGTGGATTGTACATTTGGAGATGGTTCAGGTAAGAAACCGGATGCTGCGTTTGGATTAGGTCATCAAGCTGGAACTCTTAGTATAATCCGTTCAATGGAATCAGCACAGTACTATCCAGAAAATGATCTCGCTAAGGCACGACGGTGGGTAAGCACAATCTCAACAGTGCTTGACGTATTTCATGACATTTTTGTTTTGGTTGAATGTCTTTTAATTGACTAAATATGTATTACTGTTCATCAGGAGAGGTTATGATATTGTGATGACCACTAGTTTATCATCAGATGTTCCTGTTGGGTATTTTTCGTGGGCAGAATATGATATTATGGCTCCGGTACAGCCAAAGACTGAGAGAGCTATTGCAGCTGCTTTTATTTCTAACTGTGGTGCTCGGAATTTTCGTTTGCAAGCACTTGAAGCCTTGATGAAGAATGCTATCAGGATTGATTCTTATGGTGGTTGTCACCGGAACCGAGATGGAAAAGGTAGCATAGAAAACTAGGCACAGTTGTTCAAATTAAACTTCAGAAGCTCAATGAGCTGTCAGTTTGATGTGATCTGTTGTTTTCATTTTCATATAGTTGACAAGGTTGAAGCTCTTAAACGATACAAATTCAGCTTGGCTTTTGAAAATACTAACGAGGAGGATTATGTCACTGAGAAATTCTTCCAATCCCTAGTTGCTGGTATGTTTTGAATCTATTTCTCTCTGTCTCTCTGAGCTGATCTTACAAATTCTTGTTGGTGATGTCATTGGACAAAGAAGTACTTGTTTCTAGATGTATTTGATTAGAACGTCGTATAAGCTAAGCAATTTGTTGAACATATTTGTCTCAGGATCTGTCCCTGTCGTTGTTGGTGCTCCAAACATAGAAGAATTTGCGCCTGCTTCAGATTCATTCCTCCACATTAAGAGTATGGAAGATGTGGAACCAGTTGCAAAAAGAATGAAGTATCTCGCTGCGAATCCTGCTGCTTATAATCAGACACTAAGGTCCGGATTTTTTCATAAATTAAACAATTGTAAATCTATGTAATAAGTCTTCTTGAAAGCTTCATGCTTCTGTTTTGGTTTAGATGGAAGTACGAAGGTCCTTCAGATTCTTTCAAGGCACTTGTTGATATGGCTGCTGTACACTCTTCTTGTCGTCTCTGCATTTTCCTGGCCACAAGGGTCCGAGAACAAGAAGAAAAAAGCTCTAATTTTAAGAAACGACCTTGCAACTGCACCAAGGGAGGCTCAGACACAGTTTATCATATATATGTCAGAGAAAGAGGCCGGTTTGAATTTGAATCCATCTTTTTGAGGTAAGAAACCTATCTAATTCACCACTTAATCAAACAATGGTTGTGTTTTAATGTCGCCTTCGCTTACTATTCTTGCCCAATCCAGGGGTAAAAATCTGACTCTGGAAGCTCTAGAATCTGCGGTACTCGCCAAGTTCAAGTCTTTTAAACATGAGCCGATATGGAAGAAGGAGAGGCCTGAAAGCTTAAAAGGGGACAACGAGCTTAAAGTACACCTGATTTACCCACTTGGCCTTACGCAAAGACAGGCTTTGTACAACTTCAAGTTCGATGGAAACTCGAGTTTAAGTACTCATATTAAAGCCAACCCTTGTGCTAAATTCGAAGTTGTCTTCGTGTAGTTTCATTTACACGGATCTGTTTCAGGTATCATCTCAGCTATAAAGAAATTTCTATGTAGTTAGAATCGCAAAGTATCCTATTAGAGGAAACAAAAGGCTAAATAGTCATGAGATTGGTGACTTCAGTTCGTTTAGGCAGGAAGTTGGGTATGTGTAAATCGTTCTTACATTGCACAGATGTGTTCTTCATGTCCGAATGCAGAGATTTTTAATGATTTCAGAGGAATTTGAGTCTGAGAGTTCGTTAATTACTCTTCCAATCTTTGTTTAATTAATGCGTAAACACCATTAATGTCTCACAAGAAGGAAGATAGACAATTTCTCATGATCTTTAGTGGATCATAAACATAAAAACAAACCGGAAATTTTAATTTGTAAACTTCTATCAATTACTAATTGGTTCGATAAATTAACACACCATCTTGTCTCAAAATAAATGATATTTTTGCTTCATTTTCTTTCAACACAAAAGATTCACTTATTTTCCTTATTTAACTCTATTTCTTATTCATACTAACTAAAATGTTAATTACAATATAGGAATAGTAAGTAATTTTACAAATTTTCTTAATTATCATGTATCCTTAAACATCATATTATGATATAGATGGAATATATATTACAGATTAATTAGATTTTTTTTGTCTTATAGTCTCAACATTGTTAACTATAACCCCTCGATTTTATTTGAATAAACCTTTTAAAAGAAAATAATTAAATAAACAAGTTTGGTAGATGTGCAGCGGCATGATTAATGACACATTTCGAATCTCTCCCATTCTCTCATTATGATCGACTTCTCTTCTCTAACGCTCAAATCCTTCGCCATTCTCCGCCTTCTTTCGTCGCCGGCACAGTGCTTCCTCTTGTTTTCCAGCACGAAGGTTGACGATTAACTTCTTCGTTTTTGTTTTTATGATTTCTCAGTGAATAATCGAGCTTACAGTTTGTTTCGCCGGGAGATGGAATCTGCATCGTCACGCAACGGTGACTTCAGTGGCATCGTGAATCTTATAGCTCCGTTTGCGGCTTCGCATTTTCTTACCGCTATCTATTTTGCTTTCGGATTCTTCTTTTCGAGGCTATTCCTCGATAAATTCGTCTTTCATGTAAGAAACATCATCTTCTCCCAAAGCCTGAGATACTACGAATTTAAGCTTAGATTCATATGTTTGAATTGCTGTTCATCAATCTTCTGTATTATACAAAGCTGAGAAAGATTCGGAAAGTGGAATTCAGAGCATAGTGTTAGCGTTGCATTGCTGTTATTAAGCGATTTTAGAAGTTAGTATAGGCTTGTAACATTGTATTATTACATCTGCAAGAACTGTGATTTTGATGATTTATCTCTCATCCTTTGTTGTTTTGAATCTATTAGAGGATAGCTGTCTGGCTTTTGAGCACCGGTTCTTCTCCGCTAAAAGTAAACGATGCTACTCGTGTGAAAATCATCAAATGCAAAGAGTCCCTGTGGAAATTGTTGTACTATGCTGGTTGTGAAATATTTGTTTTCGAATTCGTTTATCCTGAGCCATGGTTTGGAGATATAAGACTCTACTTTGACGGATGGCCTAATCAAGAGCTCAAGTGAGTGTATTCGTTTTACATTCCATTTTTTCTAGATACTCTTCTTTCAGGATAATGATTTCATGGGCTTGATTATTATATACTGCAGAATCATTGGTTATCTTTCAGTTTATGATTTAGAAATATCCATTGGTCATGGAGCTTATTGCTTTGACTTATAATGTATCTCAGAACATGTGAGTGATTGGGAATAGTGATGATCTTGTAGCTCATGATTAACCTCAAGTTACTGTTTGTCTTGTAGGTCTTCTCTAAGGCTGTTCTATATGTGCCAGTGCGGGTTTTATGTATATAGTGTTGCTGCATTGCTTGCTTGGGAGACCAGAAGAAAGGACTTTGCTGTTATGATGTCTCATCACATAATTACCATCATCCTCACTGGCTCCTCATACTCAGTGGGGTAATCAGATTTTGATTTGTCTATTTGCATTACTTTGTTGTTCATCTTGGATTCTAAATTATGTTTTGTTCCTAGGTTCCAGATATAGATCAAAAAGGCTGTGCAGCAACTGATATTATTCATATGCAGGTTTTTTCGAATTGGATCAATCATCCTCGCCATTCATGACGCGAGTGACGTGTTTATGGAATCAGCTAAAATCTTCAAGTATTCGGGAAAAGAAGTAGGAGCAAGTTTGTGTTTTGGATTGTTTGCTATTTCTTGGTTTTTGCTGCGGTTGGTATACTTCCCATTTTGGATCATCAGGGCTACAAGGTACACACAGACACAAAGTTTATCTTTTACTCTGAAAAAAAGATAAAATCTCTTATTTGTTATCGATTTCGTGCTAGTGAATGACATTTATATATATGCCTTTTTCAGCTCGGAATTAGTGGAATATTTAGATATGACATCAGCAAAAGACACATTGATGTACTATGGTTTCAATACAATGTTACTAATGCTATTAGTCTTTCACATATATTGGTGGTATCTCATTTGTTCGATGATCACAAGACAGCTTGAAAACAGAGGAAAAGTGGGAGAAGATATAAGATCAGGTAAAAACCATTCTTTTAAACCAATACTTTCTTTCTTAGATATCTATGAAGATTATGATTGTTAGAATCTGTTACAGAAGCATTTAACCATCATTCATTGTTTATTAGATATCTATGATTGTGATCTTTTTCTGTTTTATTACATCAATGGCAGATTCGGAAGATGATGATGATTAGTGTTTTTGTAGAGGCCATGGTGAAAAATGTTTTCCACATTATTTCATATGACTCTTCTAGCATATTTTTTTGTTATTTTTGGATGAGAAATTTAGAAAAGGAAATTTACATGAACGAGTAGAGACTTGAGCGAGTTAAATCACATTTAAAAAAGAGAAAAAAAGCATCGCGCCAGGTAGGGGTCGAACCTACGGCCTTCTGCTTAGGAAACAGACGCTCTATCCACTGAGCTACAGGCGCTTCTTTGATAACCATTTTACTAAACTCTAATTATTATTTTTACATGTTTACCACTGGAATTATCGGTTTGGTTTAGGTCTAACCGGGTTGGCGAACCAAGTGGCGTAATCATTGCAGACGTGTCACATTAAAACACTCTGACTGGTGGGCCTAATTAATTACACATTTCAATCTTCATCGATTATCTTCTTCTTCTCTTCTTCTACTCTCTGCTCCAACTTCTCCGAAGAAACCTTAACCAATCCAAGCTCAGTTTAAATTAATGGAGATCAAGCCTGGTTTATCCGCTTTAGTCACTGGTGGTGCTTCTGGGATCGGTAAAGATTTCAATTCCGAATACCCAATTTGTTTATTTGGTTTACTTTTAAATTGTTGTTGATGATTCGAGATTGATGAAATTCTGCTGGGTAAATAATTATCGTGTGAACTGAGAAGAATTTTAGATATTGGTTTGATTTGCTGACGCTAAATTATTCTCCTTAGATTTACGTATGTAATTGCTGTGTGTGTGTTTTTATCAATCAATATCAAATGATACACAAAGTAATACAAAGCGATCATTTTGGTGATGAGATGTTAAATATGTGTAGGTCGAGCTCTCTGTTTAGCTCTTGCAGAGAAAGGAGTGTTTGTAACGGTAGTTGACTTTTCAGAGGAGAAAGGACAAGAGACTACTTCTCTTGTTCGAAAAGCGAACGCCAAATTCCATCCCGGGTTAAGTTTTCCTTCTGCTGTCTTTGTGAAATGTGACGTGACTAATAGAGGTAAGTGTATTGCTAGTTTAACCATGAAATTGACAAAAAGAAAACTCTGTCTTTTGTGTTGTGCTAATTTTCTGGATTATGAGTAGATGATCTTGTTGGTGCTTTTGAGAAGCACTTAGCCACATTTGGTACACTGGACATCTGCATTAACAATGCTGGGATTAGCAGTCCAGTACTATTTGATAAAGATGACACTGATGGATCTAAATCATGGAAACACACCATTAATGTGGATCTGATTGCAGTTATTGATGGCACACAACTTGCAGTAAGTCGTCACCTCTCTTCCCTGACGTTATTTTTTTGAAGAACCCAAATACTTCCGGAGGACTCCTACCATGTTCGTTGGCTTCTTCATTTCTGATTTTATGATCTCAGTTTTGTACAAAACTTCTGATTACTATTGATATCTTTTTTGTGTAGATCAAAGCAATGAAAGCCGAACAAAAGCCTGGAGTTATTATCAACATGGGATCAGCTGCAGGTCTTTATCCAATGGCCGGTGATCCTATCTACTCTGCCTCTAAAGGTTTTATTTTTACTCATTATTGTTTCATATGTTAACTGAATAATACGAAACAGAATTTTATTTATTAATCTGGATATGTTACATCTCAACAGGCGGTGTCGTGTTATTCACTAGATCATTAGGATATTACAGGCGTCAAGGGATCCGCATCAATGTGCTTTGCCCTGAAGTAAGTAGAGTATCTGAATGTCTCCCTAAATGTTACTTATGCTCTGTTGGGCTATTTAAGAGGACAGTATGTTTGATAAATAAGTGTAGCCACTGACATGAAATTTAAGTCGTCATGCCTGAGCTGTAGACAGGTTTTGAAATCCGTGTTTTTTCTCATCAATATAGTTCTTACTTAAATAAGCTCTTTCGCTAATGTGTCCACTGGAACCAAAATACTTTCTGCTGAGTGTTGTCTAAAATTTCACTTCTGCACTTTTGCGGCGCAGTTTATCAAGACAGACTTAGGTGAAAGAATTCCTGCTTCAGTACTTCAGTCAATAGGCGGTTTCATGTCTATGGACATGTTGATTAAAGGTGTGTACCATTATGTGATTATAGGCAGACTTGGATATTGCAAAGATTGGCTAAGATAAGTCTGCTGGGATTCTCAGGATTTTTATTACTATTTCCTGCCGTAAACTTTTTTTTTGTTTAAGTTTTGTTCGACATGGTCGATTAGTTCAATAATATATGGAGTATTAGTGTAAGAGGAATTGGAATACAATAGCACTCGAATGATCTTAGTTAATCTGTATTTAGCTCTCTGTTTCATAGATTGTTATATATATTCTCAGTCACCTTTACCTTCTATTGAAAAGCATTGCAAGTTGTTACCAATATAAGGACAGCATTATGAATTCGAACCATTAATAAAATTCATGTATTTGCCATATTTTTGCTTTAGGTGCTTTTGAGCTCATAACCGATGAGAGTAAGGCTGGGGCATGTCTATGGATTACCAACCGCAGAGGTCTGGAGTATTGGCCTACTCCAATGGAAAAGACAAAGTACTTGGTGGGTTCTAGTTCCAGAAAAAGGCCTTCCTTTAAACTATCCTCCAAAATTGAACTTCCTCAAAACTTCGAGAAAATGTAAGTTAGTATGTGAGACCAGAAAATAGGCAGAAGAATGTTGTAATTTTATATCCTCTAAGATTACACATACTGATGGCCTCCTCTCTCCAGAATTGTACACACCTTGTCTCATAATTTCCGCAATGCTACCCGCATAGTCCGCACACCATTACAATTACCCATTGGACCACAACAAGTTCTTCTAAAAATCATCTATGCTGGTGTTAACGCAAGTGATGTAAGATCCATATTCGTGTTACCCTGTCTAAAATATTTTGTTGGCTTAGTTATCGTTTTACCCTTGTCATGAATCTAAACTTTCCAATCGGTCCTTGTTGTATACCATGAGCAGGTAAACTTCAGCTCGGGTCGTTACTTTAGTGGTGGCAACCCAAAGCTTCCTTTTGATGCTGGATTTGAGGTATATATTGTTCAATTTCAACTTTTAAAGCTTTTAATGGAGCAAGCTTTATGACGTTTACATCAAAATTTTAAATTGCTTCAACTTTCCAGGGAGTGGGACTGATTGCAGCAGTGGGAGAATCTGTTAAGAATTTGGAAGTTGGGACTCCTGCTGCTGTTATGACATTTGGAGCATATGCTGAATACATGATAGTATGAGAACTTCCTAAACCGTATGAGCAATACCTTGAGAGTTTTCACGGCTTCAGTTAATCATATGATTATGTTTTTTTTTGTGGATTTAGGTTTTTTCTAAGCACGTTCTTCCTGTTCCAAGACCAGATCCAGAGGTTGTTGCCATGCTAACTTCTGGATTAACTGCATTAACCGCCCTTGAAAAGGTCGTGATTTGTTCTATTTTGATCTTCTTTCATTTTAGACTTTCAAATTCTTTATGTTTTTTGACGCCTTAATAATAAGTCCATGCAACGGCTTGTTTTTTATTTTCGATTTCATCTGTAGTATCATTCCCTTCTCCACTTTCTTATGAACAAGATCTATCTGATATCCTTAAGTTTCTATTTTGAATCATGTCTGACATTACCATTTCCTTATGGGATTTACAGGCAGGACAAATGAAGTCAGGTGAAACAGTACTTGTAACTGCTGCTGCAGGAGGGACTGGACAATTCGCAGTACAGGTATAAGAACCTAAAGCTGACTGTAGCTGTTTAAATTATTAACCATATTATGTTGTCTAGAGTAGTTACCCCAACCTATATCATTTGTGTTTCATTTGTGGAAGTTTCTATAGCACCGGAAAAATAGAATTTGAGAGATTCTCTATGCAGCTTGCTAAATTATCAGGAAATAAGGTGATTGCTACTTGCGGGGGATCAGAGAAGGCCAAGCTACTGAAAGATCTTGGCGTCGATCGGGTCATAGACTATAAATCCGAGAATATCAAAATGGTAGGTCGTAAATAGATACTCTAGTTTTGGATATATCATTTTTTGTGACTAATTGACGATAATGTATGCGGATCTCATCTTCACAGGTCTTGAAAAAGGAATTTCCAAAGGGAGTGGATATCATATATGAATCTGTAGGTGGTCAAATGTTTGACATGTGTTTGAATGCTCTTGCTGTTTACGGACGACTCATCGTGATTGGAATGATCTCTCAGGTTCCTTATCATATCACTATCTTTTCATCTTTTAATTTATCAATTATGTAGATACAAGAACTTTGTTTCATTTGGGATTTGGATTAGCCAGACATATAGAGAAACACTTATATACTGTATATCTATCTTTAACTTGATTTCATCTTTCAGTATCAAGGAGAGAAGGGATGGCAACCCGCAAACTATCCAGGGCTGTGCGAGAAAATTCTTGCAAAAAGCCAAACTGTGGTATGTTGAAACAGCCATGTTATCTGATTCTGTCTCTCCTTTTGCATTCAATTCTTGTTTTGGTAATGTTGTTTCAATTCAAGCTGCAAAATCTATAACGGAGATGTAGGAAACACACATTCCATCTATTACTAGTTGATCTGTTTCATCTACACAACCACCAATTGTTTTCAGGCTGGTTTCTTTCTGGTGCAATATAGTCAACTGTGGAAGCAAAATCTTGAAAGGTTGTTTGATCTATACTCTGTCGGAAAGCTCAAGGTGAACTCATCTCCATCGCGTAGATTCAGTTTTGTATCTGTTCCACCAAAGTTGATTCTTCACTAACTATTTCAAACACCACTTTTACTTTCTTCTCTTAAACCATTGATAGGTTGGGATTGATCAGAAGAAGTTTATAGGTGTTAACGCTGTCGCAGACGCTGTTGAGTATCTACATTCGGGTAAAAGCACCGGAAAGGTTAGCATCACACATTTTTTCCTTGGAGCCCAAATGAGACTAGAACCCTGCATTGCAAAGATATGAATCTATACATGGACGCAATCAAATTCGATGCTAGTAATTGATTCATTACATGTTACAATGTTTACATTGTTACATTGAAAACAATATTGTGTAGGTTGTGGTTTGCATGGATCCTGCATTTGAGCAGAAGACGTCGAGACTGTAAAAAAAAACATCGACAAAAAGCAAAATTCAGTTAAAGATAGAGGAAGATACTACAGGTTTTGGAGCTCGATAGATAGTCGAGAAAGTAAAGCTTACGTTTAAAGAGAAGAAATAAGTTCATTATAAAGGGTTACAATAATTAAAATATCATTTAATATCTAGAATAATGAAATAATAAGTTGTTTTGTGATGATCGAAGTTATTTGTAATCGACATAGCAAAAATAAGACATCGAACAATTTTGGGCAATTATCTGTCACTTGTTGACTTGTACTAAAAATAAATATAAATAGTATGATGACAAGGTTCATACTATATTTCAAATGATAAATTATTTAACTTAGCATTTGGAGTTATTTAAGTTAAATTGATAAATTATGTGTTATTCAATCATAAATTTTAAAATATATCATAAAATTCAGTGTTATTAGACATACGATTTGTATTGTCTTTTAAAATTTAATATTATTGAACTAGTTATTTAAAAAAAATTAAACATGGAAGCAAAAGGTATTTTTTCGATATTTATCTATTTTGCATACATAAATCTTTGAAGCGATCTTCGGGCTATGAAATCACTTATGGATTGGAAATTTATGAAGTTTAGTATATCATACATTGTGAAGAGATATTAAAGATTCAGATGAATGGTCAGCATTCTCACATTATATAGAAGAATTCGTGAAATTTAGAAGATTTTTTTCCAGTTGTTTGCTTCATCAGATTTCCAGAACCCTCAACAAAGCGGATTGGTTAGCTCGAAATATTCGTAATTTTTCACAAAATTGTTCTTATGTAAAATTTTTGCCTTTTGCTTGGCTTTCAAAATTAATATAATATCTATATATTGAAAAAAACAATCTTGTAAAATCTGCTGTTATTAGAAATGTTTGGAGTATTAAGCTTTTAATAACTACAAAGAATTTTAAAAGATTTTATGAGCTTTCTTTAGTTATAAATACAAAGAACCAAATCTCTTGGTACTACATATTGATTTAAGATGAAATTATTTAGAATTTTAATTCCAAATCATAACAATTATCTTAAATTCACCAAAATCTCAAAATCATTTAAAGTACACTGTCCTTATACTCGATTTTGGTGTTGTAATAGTACACTATTAGAGATTCTGTAATGAAAACGTTAAGAAATCAATCGTGTTACTTCAAAAGAGGTAATAATCTTTGGTCCTTTTATTCTGTAATATGCACCACTTGTTCATATTTGCCCACTACTACTCAATCAAAACTTCCAAAAGAGTCCATTATCTTCCCACTCAATCATTTTCTTCAAATATCAACCAAAAACAGAAACAAATCTTATAAAATATACAAAAATCAAAGTCAAAAAAATGTTACGTGTCCAATATCTTTGCTACGTGTCCAATGCACAAAATAAAACATTTTTTTTATTACATTATTAAATCAAATAAATAAATACGTAAAAGACAAGACACAGACACAGACACAGAGTGTAATAAAAAGAAACAAAACCACTCCAACAACTTCTTCATTATTTGTCTTTTGATTTGAGAAAAAAAAAAAAAAAAAAAATGGAATCTGAAATTGTCTCTGAGCTTCTTCCATTTGTTCGGATTTACAAAGATGGTCGTATCGAACGACTCACCGGAACTGAAATCATTCCGACGTCATTAGATCCATCAAACGACGTCGTTTCAAAGGACGTTGTTTACTCACCGGAGCATAATCTCTCTGTTCGTCTCTTTCTCCCTCACAAAATCGCCGCCGATAACAATAAACTACCTCTACTTATCTACATCCATGGAGGAGCTTGGATCATTGAGTCTCCATTTTCACCAATTTATCACAATTATGTTACAGAGGTTGTGAAATCTGCTAATTGCTTAGCTGTTTCGATTCAGTATCGTCGTGCACCGGAAGATCCAGTTCCAGCTTCTTATGAAGATACATGGTCTGCAATTCAATGGATATTCTCTCATTGTAATGGATCTGGTGAAGAAGATTGGATTAACAGATTCGCAGATTTTGATAGAGTTTTTATGGGTGGAGATAGTGCAGGAGGTAATATAACACATCATATGGCGATGAGAGCTGGTAAAGAGAAACTAGATCCAAAAATCAAAGGGATTTTGATTGTTCATCCAGCTTTTTGGGGAAAAGAACCAGTTGATGAATATGATGTGCAAGATAGAGAGATTAGAAATGGAATTGCAGAAGTTTGGGAGAAAATTGCTAGTCCTAATAGTGTTAATGGAGCTGATGATCCTTTGTTTAATGTTAATGGATTTGAATCTGAGTTTTCTGAATTGGGATGTGAGAAAGTTTTGGTTGCTGTAGCTGGAAATGATGTGTTTGTGAGACAAGGATTGGCTTATGCAGAGAAGTTGAAGAAGAGTGATTGGAATGGTGAAGTTGAAATGATTGAAGAAGAAGATGAAGATCATGTGTTTCATTTACAAAACCCTAATTGTATTAAGGCTGTGAAATTCTTTAACAGGTTTGTTGAATTTATAGTTAGTTGAAATTTGAAGAATGTTTTTGTGAATGTTCTTTGATGATTTAATTATGGGATTATGAGAATATTTGATTACTTTGTTGTGTTTGTGTCAATTTGAATTTGATTTAGTTGTTTTGTTATCTTTGTGTTAAATACAATACATTGATTTTGTTTGATCTACATTATTGATTGAAACTCTTTAGATTTTTTTTTTAATATTGCGCCATAATTTGCCGATCCATTAGCTAAATTTCTGCATAATATAGGTGACCGGATTCGATTCCGAAACATGCAAGTGCACTTACTTTTAATAGACTTACCACCCGCTACTAGGTTAAATGTCACTTATCTTTTAATTTTTTAAAAAATTTTAATTAGATTTTCTTTAAAATTTAAATAGTTTTGTTTGTTTTTTTGGGTAAGTTGTTTAATATATTTTTTTGGTAATATTAGCCACAACTGATCCAACTATTAGCTAAGTTTTTATATAATGTAGATAGTAAAACTTGATTCTTTGATGTACAAATATGGTTATTTTTAGTAAATTTACTATATATTAGTAGACTAATATAGACTAAATGCAACTTGCAAATAAATTAGACATCATTGGATCCTAACTTTCTTTCCAATTTCTAAATGATTTATTTTGTGGTCTGCATTTCTATATGATTTATAGATATAGGCTAACACGTTTAGAGTAATACTTATATATGTACTTTTTCCATTCCAAATATTTAAAAATATATTTTTGAGTAATACTTACAGATTTTGTCCTTTTAAAGATATTTTCAAAAAAATTAAATTATTAAATAATATATTTTTGAGTGAAAATATCATTTTTGGAAATAGTTTCATGATACAAGATTATGGTCCAAGAAAAAGCAAAATATCATCATACAATAATTTCGTGTTGTAAGTACAATGAATGTCGTATCATAATGATTCACCAAACTACTGTAAAATTCTATACCAATCGGTGTGATTTTTGTGAAATCCCAAAACAAAATCGGTTACAAATTTCATAATTTTATATCAATAATATCTTATTCATATATTTTAAAAATCTTCGGTTAAAGAGCCATGCCGACGAAATTTCATTAAGAAAACTCTTTAAACCGGTCGGTTATCTAATTTCAATATTTACTTATCGAAAACCAACTTCATCTTCTCCGAAGAAAAAAAAATCACAGTAACAATGCTTCGAAGCATCACTTGTTTCTCTTCACTTCCTTCACCTTCTCTCTTCTTTCGCCACCTTCCTCCACCCAAAACAATCTTCTTCCACAATCTTCATCGGTTTTCCACTCCAACCACTCTTCGTTCTATTTGTTCACACTCTTCCTCTGATATCATCTCCGAACATCCTCCGTTCGTCAGATTTTACAAAGACGGTCGTATTGAACGACTCTCCGGTACTGAAATCGTCCCGGCTTCACTAATCCCACAAAAAGGCGTCGTTTCCAAAGACGTTGTTTATTCACCGAAGCATAATCTCTCTGTTCGTCTCTTTCTTCCTTATAAAATCATTGATTCTAACAAAAAGCTTCCTCTACTTATCTATATCCATGGTGGAGCTTGGATCGTTGAATCCCCTTTCTCCCCAATTTACCATAATTTCCTCACGGAGGTTGTTAAATCCGCGAATTGCCTCGCTGTCTCGATTCAATACCGTCGTGCACCGGAGAATCCAGTTCCAGCTCCTTATAACGATTCATGGTCTGCTATTCAATGGATTTACTCACATTCTGAAGATTGGATCAACGAATACGCTGATTTTGACAGAGTTTTTATGGCCGGAGATAGTGCTGGTGGTAATATGACGCATCACATGGCGATGAGAGCTGGAGAAGAAAAGCTTAAACCTAGAATCAAAGGTATTGTGATTGTTCATCCAGCTTTTTGGGGAAAAGATCCAATCGATGAAGACGATGTACAAGATAAAGAGATTAGAAATGGAGTTGCAGAAGTTTGGGAGAAACTAGTGTATCCGAATAGTGAGAAAGGAGTGGATGATCCATGGGTTAATGTAATCGGATCCGGGTCGGATTTTTTGAAGTTGGGATGTGAGAAGGTTTTAGTAGCGGTGGCGAGAAAAGATGTGTTTTGGCGGCAAGGATTGGCTTACGTGGCGAAATTGAAGAGTGAGTGGAAAGGTGACGTGGAAGTTATGGAAGAAGATGATGAACATTGCTTTCATCTCTTAAACCCTAATTCTGATAAAGTTAATAAATTTATGAAGAAATTTGTAGATTTTATCACTGCTTCATAGGATTTATATAAAAAAATGCTTCTTGTCAATTTCAAATATAAATTCAGACTTTAGAATATAATTTTTTTATACAAATAGTATTTAATCTAGTGGTTGATGGTAAATCCATTATAGGCAGATAATGCACTATCAGAAATCGAATTATACCACCTATAAAATTTATAGAAATTTGGACCAACTACTGTGGCATAATATTAATATTACCGTTGACAAAAAAAGAGTAGAGGTTTTATTGTCTTTAACAAAAAAAAGAGTTGAAGTTTTATTATACGTAAAAAAAATTGATTTTTTTATTATTTGGATCAATAAAATTTATTTATAGTTTTATAGTTTAAATTTAGATAATGAATTTCTGATACTATAATTGTTAGATTATCTTAACCACCTGATTAACAAAAAAACATGCAACTGACCATTAATTTAGCAGAAAATTTGATTGTTTTAATAAGTTTTTTTTTGTATTTAGAAGGTTCTGAATCGAAACCCATAATCTGTTTAGAGTGCAAAAAAAATTATGATAAATTTTTGACGAAATGTAAATAATTAGTAATTTTGCGTTTGAAGGAATTGACCACTCTACTCCTCAAGTAATTAACTTACTTGTTATAACAAAATACTATGGCCAATTTTGATTCCCAAGTAACATAATTTCGTTTTAAATAAGTTCTCTGAAGTTGACATGTAAACTATATACAATTATATAAAACCAAAATCAAATTGTCATCTAATTCATTTATGATTTGTGTTTCAAATGAAACTTGACAATTTAATCATAATTATGCGTAGAAAATGTCGATGAGTCCATATGGTTAGTCTGATAATTGTGTGGATACATTTTGTATAATTGGTATTTTTGGTTATACACGATCGGGTCCATGGTATTTCTGATACTCCAAATGTGGAAAACAATCTAAAAGTGACGCAACTTATGCTTTTATCATTTTACTAAAAAAGTACTCTGGATTTATTAGCATAAATAACTCATAAATATATCTCTTATGTAATTAAAAGAGGGTATAATCTTTTTACATAAAAGTAACTTTAAATTTATAATATACTATATTATATGCTATTTTAAAATAATACTTTAAGAAAATATATAATTGTCTTTGTATTCAACTGAACATTTTTTTTTTACAATTAATATAAAAACTCTCAATCTTTTTAACTAAGACATGTGTTATTTTAATTTTGTAATATATTAATAACTACAAAATTAAAATAATATCTTTACATATTGAAACATTAATTAATAACTTTTCTTGTCAGTATTTAATTAGATGAAAATCTCATAAAATTTATGATCAAAATTAAAATAAAAAAAAGTTTTCCCTATAAATTACTCTCTTTGCTCTGTTTTCTCTTCATCTCTTTTCCAAAACAAAAATGAAATCTGAAATTATCTCAAATCATCATAATCCTCTACCATTCCTTCGAATTCACGACAACGGCCATGTCGAGAGACTCACCGGAAACGACGTCGTCCCTGTGTCTCTAGATTCATCAAACGACGTCGTTTCAAAAGACGTCGTGTACTCACCGGAGCATAACCTCGCCGTTCGTCTCTTTCTCCCTCATAAACCCAAAGAACTCGCCATCGCCGGTAACAAACTACTTCTACTTATCTACTTTCACGGCGGAGCTTACATCAACGGATCTCCATTCTCTCCGGTTTACCATAACTACGTCGCCGAAGTTGTCAAAACCGTTAACTGCCTCGCCGTTTCGGTTCAATACCGTCGTGCACCAGAGCATCCTGTTCCTGCAGCTTACGATGATTCATGGTCCGCGATTCAATGGATCTTTGGTGATTCCGATGGAATTGGAGAATCGGATGATTGGATCAAGGATTACGCCGATTTTGAGAGAGTTTTCATCGCCGGAGATAACGCAGGAGCAAATATTGCACATCACATGGGGATTAAAGCTGGTAAGGAGAAGCTAAACCCTAAAATCAAAGGGATTGTAATGGTGCATCCAGGATTTTGGGGGAAAGATCCAATTGATGATGATGACGTGCAAGACGAAGGAATTAGAAACGGAATTGCTTATATTTGGGAAAAGATTGCGAGTCCTAATAGTGTTGATGGAGTGAATGATCCATGGCTTAATGTAGTTGGATCCGGGTCGGATATATCTGGATTAGGATGTGAGAAGGTTTTGGTTGCAGTGGCCGGAGATGATGTGTTTTGGCGACAAGGATTAGCTTATGTGGCGAAGCTGAAGAAGAGTAAGTGGAAAGGAGAAGTGGAAGTTGTGGAAGATGAAGAGGAAGGACATTGTTTCCATCTCCGTAACCCTAATTCTCAGAATGCTTTGAAACTGATGAAGAAACTTGTGGAGTTTATCGTTATTCATTGATTAGTTTCCTTGATGCCCAAGTAATAAATTAGGATATATAATAAGTTAATAACCTAGCATATAATAATATAATATTATGTCAACTAAATAATTTGGAAGTCTCAACTTTATATGAATAACTTGCGTCTTAATTAATAGCAGAGTTACTCTCAGTTTGATGGTTAGATAATCTAACTAATAACTCAGGACATCGAGGTTCGGTTTCTCCCAACTACACTAATAAAACAAAAAAAGATTTTAAGGTGTGAGCTAGGCTATGGATCGGACCTTATCAATCCAGTTGTTGACAAAAAAAAAATTTAATAAATATCTTCCAAAATCTTATGTTATTAGTCATGAAATTTTTGTAAACATGATTAAGTGTAATTTAAAATCCCTTATTAATTAATATACAAAGAATATGTAGGAGATTTCAATCACTTCAAAAACTTTTTTGATACTTTCATTTTCTGCATTATAAAGCTGATCTATTCGTCAAAATTGTTAGAAGGTTCTCGAAAAACTTAGTAAACTCATCACCATTTAGTTGGTTCCCGTATATTTAAATGAGAATTTTAAGTTGATATTAATCTACAATTTGTAAAAGTCAAATCACATGTGGACCTGCCATTAGGATAGACTCCCCACACGCTTTAGACTCCTCTCTTGGGGCCGTCTACGTGCTGCCTTTGTTCACAGCATGTCGAAACCCAAGACCACTTAATTGCTCCACTGCACTTTTGCTGAGCATGTCTGGTCTCTGTGCTTTCAGAGGCTCCGGATCACATATTTGACCCACCAAAGCTGGTCCTCTCTCTTCATCTGGATGGAGAGTGAATCAACGGTTGAGTTTGAGGTGACTTATTAATACGTTGCTCCTGAGTCTTCCTTTTACTCACAAACACATATCACACTCCCTTCCCTTTTATAATCAATTGCTTAACAAAGAAATAATATTTAAACAACATCAACAAAAATTAGGGGTGATAGAAGATCCTGAATGTAAGGCTGCCATATGACCTACATCCACGTCATAAAACAAATTCCAAATCGTTTTTACCATTTGAGAGATTGTTTGAACAAATGTTTATCATAGCTAACTCTAACTATGAGAAAGTAAACCGTCCAAGGAAAAATAAAAGCTCAAAAAGAGAATATGTAAATCTTCCCCTTCCTCTTTGTTCTCGAGGTCTCCATACAAGATTTCTTCTTCTCTGTCCAATATGTCCTCGTCCTTGTGCTCTCTATCTCTGTTGTCTATGTTGTCTTACTGTATCCTTCAAATCCTCAGGCGGATCTACGCCCGTAATAACATCATTCCAATTTATTCCGACGGGTGTTGCATTCAACAGAGCATTTGGACAATCTGACATACCAAACACGATGCACTTAAATCCCAGTGTGTTTATAAGCCATACCACCTTAGTGTAATCACCATATGAAGTTATTAAGAGGATTATTCCTGGATTTCTATGCCGCATATGTTTTTTTTATTTTCTTAATTATGCATCGATTTACAACATTTTTTTTCTTTCTATTAAAAAAAACACATAATCAATATTGGGATCCCAATCAATATTTAAACATTTTATATTCTCTTATATAATAAAAGGATAACAATATTTAGAATTACCCTTGATTATATTAGTATTACTTGAAATATTATCCTTTTATTAAGAATTATCCCTTTATCATCCTTTAATTACTTGAAATATCATCATTGTAAAAGCTTCTCCTTTTTTCTTTTTTTCCAACGAACTTCATTTTATTAAGAACTAGATGATCACCCGTGCAATGCACGCACAAAATTATGTTTTTTTGTTGGTATATATATATATATATATGTGTGTTTTGGTATGATTTTGGTATATATATATATATATGAAAAAATTAGTACTTAAATTATGCTTTTTTGTATATTTATATATATGGGTATTATTAATATATATATATATATATGTATATGTGTGTGTGTTTTTGAAAATATTAAAAAAAAAATATGACAAAATCATGTTTGTTTTTTGTTGGTATATATATATATACACCTACATTTTTAGGACTATATAAGACCAATTTTCATTATGTTTTAGAGAGAAATTCATTACGTGAGAACAACTCATCCTAAACCTCTAGGATTTTGTTTTCTTTCGCCTTCCTCCTCTTCCTTCCTCGTTCTCTGAAAAGGAGGTTAGTAGTTTTCTTTCAACAATTTTCGCCTCTCTTGTTTTTCTTATTCTTATTTTTCTCGATTTATTCTGGAAATCTGTTTGGAATCATTGTTGTTGCTTGCTTCTGAGAAACCTAGGTTGTTCACTGAATTTTTTTCTCTTACGGGAGCTCTTATGTATACAGAGCAGATTTCCATGTCCTCTCGTAATGTTAGTGCCGCATAAATTTTTATTGCTTCTGAGATTGTAGTTACTAAACAGATTGTTGTTTTGTTCACTGATTTTGTTTTTTCTTTTATGATTGGTTTTGAGTTGTTGCATTGTTCTTATGTTTACCACATGTTTACTTGTCTGTTGATTAAAGGATTTGGTACTGATGATTAGTCTTTGGATTATGTTTACCAAAGGTTTACTTATCTGTTGGTGTTACTTGTTTCTCTCTGTAATTCTTGATTGGATCTGGTGATTTAGTACTCGTTTTTGTTCTCGTGATTAGTCTTTGGATACTTGTCCGTTGGTGTTACTTGTCTGTTGGTTGGTGTTACCTGTTTTTCTGCCTTGTTGTCAAAAGAAAAACGACTGACTTTTTGGTGTGTCTTAAACGCTTCAGATGCAATAAGTTGGTGATTAAACCTAATTTCAATGATTCGTGTTTTCATTTTTTGCAGGAAATGAATCAATTGTTTAGACAAAACGTTCATCGAAAACTGTGATGTCCCACAAAACGCACAAGCTCAACTTGCATATAATAATATAAGAAATGCATTGCAGGGAGGGTCTTGATTGGTAAAGCTTTTTGTTAGGCATAATGCTCTTCTAAGAACTAATCATATTTGAGGATTTTAAAATAGACAAATATGATTGGTTCCAACAAGAGCATTATGCAAGTTGAGCTTGTGCGTTTTGTGGGCAGGAAGCAATAGGGCAGAGAGACAGACAAAGAGGAAGGCTAGTTTGGAGACCAAGAGGACAGGGAGGAAGATGAAGATAAAGAGATGTAAAAACATTTGTTTAAGGCTATGCTATTATAACATTTGATCAAAATATGTAAAAAGGATTTGAATTTTGTTTTGTGATCTGGATGTAGGTCATATGGCAGCCTTACACTCAGTATCTTCTATCGAAACTTCCTGTCGCACACTTAATATTTGTTTTGATGTTGTTTTTATATTATTTGTTCACATAGCAATTGATCATCAGAGAAAAGGGAGTCCCGGCAAAACGCCATGATTGATAGATTTGCAAAAGACTAGGGTTATAACTTTGCTCAGTGCTTCTGATCGAAAGAGAGGGGCTTTGGAATCATGACGAATTTTGGAGTAGTTAAAGTTTCACTTTTTCAAAGATCATGAAATTGTTGAGGTGGAGAAAATTGATGAACATGTTAAGCTTGAAGTGGAGAAGAGAAAGCTTGAAAGTTGCCAACTTGAGCTTCCTTTGTCTTTGCAGATTGTAAACGATGCTTCATCATTAATTGTTCTCTCCAATTTTGAGAAATTTGATTTTTAGGAGACTGGAAACTATGTTTTTGCAGCAATTTTGTGGAGTATCGTTATTTGTTGAAGAGTTTTCTTGATGCCCAAGTAATAAATTAGGAGATATAATAATATAATATATTATGTCAGCTAAATAATTTGGAAGTCTCAACTTAATATACTTAATAAATATGATCAACTAGAAATTAATAAATATCTTCCAAAATCTTATGTTATTAGTCATGAAACTTTTTGTAAATATGATTAAGTGTAATTTAAAATCCCTTATTCATTAATCTACAAAGAATATTTAAGAGATTTCAATCGCCTCAAAAGCCATTTTGATATTCTCATTCTCTAAATTACAAAATTGATCTTTTCGTCCAAAAATATTAGAGACTCTCGAAAAACTTATTCTTTGTATAATTATTGTCTCCCTATATATTTTTAATGAGTATCTTAAATTGAAAACAATAATAATATTAATCTACAATTTGTAAAAGTCAAATCAAATTATTATGTGTGTTTTTAGTTTTTTTTCTAATATAATTATTACTACTATAGTATTTAAACTTGTATTTTTTTGTTTAGTGTATAATTATACTATTTAAACATTTTGGGCAAAAAAAAAATTCCATCTCCGAGGAAACAGCCCTTTGAATAAAACCTCGCCGTCGGCTTAAATTATTTTCATCTTTAAGAGGAGTCCTTTGCCGGAGAAGATATTCCGGTAGCCATGCTCCGATTAATATCTCGTTCGTCGTCCATTCGCTCAACCACTTCCTTCTTCCGCTTTTTCCGTCAGTTACCTCGCTCGTCGACGACCCCCTTCCGCCGCAACATTCGTCAGCTTTCTACTCAAGAAGTTGTTGGAAGACAACTTTTTATACCCCGTGGCTTTAACCTGCGCGCAGCCACTAGCTACGGTCTCAATGTGCAGTTCTCTTGCTTATCAATTCGCTCCGTCGCTACACAAATTGCACCTTCTTACCCCGGTGAGATTATCGAACAATTTAGCTAGATTAGTGGATTAGAAATTTCAGTTGTTTCTATTTTCTAAGAGATTCTTTCAATTAGATTCAAATTTTTTTATCGTTTATGACTGTTGTGTTTAGTTGATATTACTGCATTCCCCGGAATATTCTCTTGTAGAGAAATTTGCTAGGATTTTGGTCGTATTGATACCATTACTGCTTTAGTTTCATGTAATTTAAATCATGAAGCTATAAGCGATTGGGTCATTTGTACGTCGTTCTGATTGAGAGTTTTGTCTTATTGTGAGAGTCAAATGTAGGTCAAGATGAGGATGAGAAGATTGGATTTGTGAAAGTGTCCGAACAATTCATCTCAGAGTGTAAATCTGAGGTTGTTCTCTTCAAACACAAGAAGACTGGTTGCGAGGTGATGTCTGTTTAAAACGACGATGAGAACAAGGTGTTTGGCATTGTTTTCAGGACTCCTCCGTAAGTGTAGTTTTAGTCATGAATTTTTCCTACTAGTTTTATCTCTAGTATACTGCTTTCAGATATAAATTGGCACCACGAGCTAGCTAAACTTGTAACTATCCAAGTTAATTGGTAGGCACTTTAATTGAATGACAGTGGTTTAGATAATAATTTGGTTAATGCAGGAAGGATTCCACTGGCATTCCTCACAAAATGGAACATAGCGTATTATGTGGTTCAAGAAAGTACCCGTTCAAAGAGCCATTTACCGAATTATTGAAGGGAAGTTTGCATACTTTCCTTAATGCATTCACATATCCTGATAGGACTTGCTATCCAGTTGCTTCCACAAATACAAAGGTACATACATAGTATTATCATCCCAAACTCCATATTTGTGCTATGCGCCAATGTTATTCAAGTTTGATCTGTCACATTTCATCACTATCTATGCTAGGATTTCTACAATCTTTTTGATGTATACTTGGACGCTGTATTCTTCCCAAGTGTGTGGATGACGTCCACACTTTTCAGCAGGAGGGTTGGCATTATGAGCTTAACGATCCTTCAGAAGACATATCTTACAAAGGTTTCCGTTGTTACAGATGCCCTAGTTTAAAAGCTATTTTCATACCTTTCCTTTCTTCTATTGGTTTGTTTTAACCACTATTTGATTACTTTGCTCTCCCTGTCTCTTTGTTGATGTTTCACAATTCACATATCAGGCGTTGTTTTTAATGAGATGAAAGGTGTCTATTCACAGCCTGATAATATACTAGGGCGGATTACTCAACAGGCAAGTTTTTGGTGTTCCTTGATATCTGTGAACAATTTCTTTTAGCCATCTCTTTTTAAAAGTGAATTTCTATAAAGGTCTCGAGTGGATGTGTAGCATATGAATAATTTAGCTTTGTTATATATTGATTTTTTCTTATAGCTTACCTGATTGAATGCGTTTGTGCGTGTATATAGATACTTATCTCTGCCCCTGTGCATCTGCATTTAATATTTTGTTGCTTTCCTCTACTTGTCATCACTTGTAAGAATAATATCGCACAAAACATCACTTCAAGATCTGCGCCTTAATTCCTTGTTAGATACTCTTTAGTGCAATGGTTTATATAGAATCTTATGCTTTTTTTCTGTTTCTTTTAATAGGCTTTATGTCCAGAAAATACATACGGTGTTGATAGTGGAGGTGATCCAAAAGATATCCCGAAGCTTACGTTCGAGAAATTCAGGGTGTGTTAAGTACTTCATGTGGTTTAAGTAAAAGTTAATATAATATGATATTGTACTGCAACAGAAGCATAATGATATTTATGACTTCTGATGCGTTATATTCTTCATGTGGTGTAAATTTCAGGAGTTCCACCGTCAGTATTATCACCCTACCAATGCCAGGATATGGTTCTATGGAGATGATGATGCAGTTCACCGCCTCCGTGTCTTGAGTGGTAAGAGCCATAGCTTATAGTGTATGTTTTGTCGAGGATTGCCCTTTCTTGATTAATGTTCGCCATTATGTTAATATTTTACAGATTTGTCTCTGTTTTACTAATATGTGCAGAATACTTGGACATGTTTGACGCAAGCTCAGCTCAAGATAGTTCAAAAGTTGAACCACAAAAGTTATTCTCTGGGCCTCGCAGGATTGTTGCAAAATACCCTGCTGGTGAAGATGATGACCTTAAGAAGAAGCATATGGTGTGCCTTAACTGGCTTCTCTATGACAAGCCACTAGATTTACAAACTCAACTCGCACTTGGGTTTTTGGATCATCTAATGCTTGGAACTCCTGCTTCTCCATTGAGAAAAATCTTATTGGAAAGCGGTTTGGGAGAAGCTCTTGTTAATAGTGGGATTGAAGATGAACTTCTCCAGCCCCAATTCAGTGTAGGTCTAAAAGGTGTTTCCGATGACAATGTCCAAAAAGTTGAAGAGTTGATCATGAATACTCTGAGAAAGTTGGCAGCTGAGGGATACTGATGCTGTTGAAGCATCCATGAATACCATTGAGTTTTCTCTGAGAGAAAATAATACAGGATCATTCCCTCGTGGATTATCACTTATGCTCCAATCAATTGTGAGTTTATCTACCTCTTTCTTATGTTTTCCTTCTTTATTATTTCTGTATCGTTTCTTATTATGGTGCTGGATGTTTAGGCGAAATGGATATATGACATGGATCCATTTGAGCCACTAAAGTATGAGGAACCATTGAAGTCCCTGAAAGCTAGAATAGCTGAGAAAGGATCCAAGGTTGTCTTTTCCCCTCTGATAGAGGAGTTTATTCTGAACAACCGTCATCGTGTTACTATCGAGATGCAGGTGTTTTCCCTTTCAGAGTTTCTCATTTCTTTTTAGTGTTTTTAATGATCCCAATAACACTTTTTGTCAGCCTGATCCAGAAAAAGCTTCTCAAGAGGAAGTGGAGGAGAAATATATTCTTGAAAAAGTTAAAGCAAGTATGACAGAAGAGGATCTGGCAGAACTAGCTCGTGCCACAGAGGAGTTGAGATTGAAGCAAGAAACTCCTGACCCTCCTGAAGCACTTAAATGCGTTCCATGTTTAAACTTGAGTGACATTCCAAAAGAACCTATATATGTTCCCAGTGAGGGGATCATTAAAATAGCTCTCCTCTGCTGTTGGATTCCTAACATTTTTTCAGCTTGATGCTGATTTGGTGCTTTGTAGGTTGGAGATATTAATGGTGTGAAGGTCTTGCAGCATGATCTCTTTACAAATGATATACTCTACACTGAAGTAGTCTTTGATATGGGTTCACTAAAGCATGAGCTTCTTCCACTGTTACCCCTCTTCTGGTAACTTATTGACTTTTTCATCTGATGATTACATATTTAGGCTTTATATTCTGCTTCTGGATTTTTCACCCAGTTTTTCCAGAATGCATATAGTGAAACTACTTAATGAAGAATACTCCTCGAATAAATGTCAAGCATTGATTGTTGTCCAAATTATATCTCTAACATAATCACTATTTTGGATGTCTAATGTAGTTTAAAGCATTTAATCAGAGATACTGTTTGGATTTTGTCCAAGATTAGTCTTCATATCGGTTTTACTATTCTTGACTTTATTCATTTTGGTGCTCTCAACAACTCTCAGTTGAAATCCTATGCCAAAAAGCAACCTCTAAGCCTTCTGCTGTATTTTTATGGACTGTCATATAATTATTGGTTACATTTTAGTGATAGTAGTATCAATATCCATTTCTGATATCTTATTCTTCTACTAACGTTTGTGTCAAATTTTAGTGTCTATTTTGTTAGTAGCGTCATTGCTCTTTTCTCTTCTGCCACCCTAGACATTCACATGCTTTTTTCTTAATCTTCCTTAACTTTGACTGATGCTTGATTCCAGTATATCCTTTTCGTAATAATTATTCGTCAGTATAAGCCAATGAGATACCCTTTGTCTAAATTCACAAGTATAACTCCGAATTATTCTGTCTTGACAGTCAATCATTACAAGAGATGGGCACTCAGGATTTGACTTTTGTACAGCTTAATCAGTTAATTGGAAGGAAAACCGGAGGGATATCAATTTATCCCCTTACATCCTCGGTGTGGGGTACGGATGATCCATGTAGCAAGATTATTGTTCGTGGAAAATCCATGGTTGGACGCGCTGAAGACCTTTTTAACTTGGTAATTTGCTTTAACATCTTTAACATATCGCATATAGCTGAAGATTTGTGTACGTTCTGATATTTCTAGCTAATAGATCCGTTCCCAATTTCTTGATCCTTAAGCAATGGAGTACAAGCGTACACGTTTTCCCTCACGTCCTCTAACTTGTTGCTTTAAGCCCGTAACCTTGTAGATACATCTAGTGTCTATCACTTTATTATTGTGACTTCCAAGTTTCAAGTTAAAAAAAAAATGTTGACACAGGAAGTAGCTGTAGTTTGATAGAACGATTCTTGAAAATCTAGATGATTTTCAATAGAAGTTGTAGTGTGGCACTTATGTTTTTTTCACTATTGCCTTGCTGCAGATGAATTGCATGCTGCAAGAGGTTCAATTTACAGATCAACAGCGGTTCAAACAATTTGTCTCTCAGAGTAAAGCATGAATGGAGGTATGCAGTTCTTTCTCCCTTTTTCATTCTAGATTGAACACAGTGGTAGTAGTATAACATAAATTCGTGATCATTTCAGAACCAATTGAGAGGAAGTGGTCAAGGAATTGCTGCTGCGAGGATGGATGCAATGTTAAACGTTGCTGGATGGATGTCTGAGCAGATGGGTGGTCTCAGCTTGAAACTTCATAACTCGTTCTTACAGTTAAAGTTTTTTCCATTTGTGTGACCTCTTCTGATATTATTGAAACCTGGCTGTGGGAAAAGAAACTTAATTCACTTTTTTAGTTTGATTCTGAAAGTTGTAGAGCCTAATTGAGTCTGGCTTTTCTCTTTGTAGTTACCTTGAATTTCTACATACTCTTGAACATAAGGTGGATCAAGACTGGGAAGAAATCTCAGCCTCACTTGAGGAAATCAGACGATCTTTCCTTTCCAGGAAAGGTTGCATAGTTAATATGACTGCTGATGAGAAGTCCCTCAAAAACACAGAAAAGTTTGTTGGACAATTTCTTGATTTACTCCCTGAAAATTCGTCTGGTGGACTCGTCAAGTGGGATGCACGACTTCCTTTGAGAAATGAAGCTATAGTAATACCAACTCAGGTAAAGAAAATCAAAACCCTTCGGTATATTATGTGTCCTTTGGTGCACTTTTCTCATCGCCCTTTTTATGATGCCACACTTTTATTTATGGCCTCTCGACAGGTGAACTATGTGGGAAAAGCCGGTAATATTTACAGCAGTGGCTACGAGCTCAATGGGAGTTCATATGTTATATCAAAGCACATTAGTAACACATGGTTATGGGATCGTGTTCGGGTAAGTGGTGGTGCATATGGAGGTTTCTGTGATTTTGATTCGCATTCAGGTAAACTGCTTTTCTATTCTTTTTCATTGTGACTGAAGCAAGTTTTTGTCACGCCATGTTCTCCGTCAGATATGACCTTTTTGATTTTCTGTTCCTCAGGAGTATTTTCGTTCTTATCTTACCATGATCCCAACTTATTGAAGACACTAGATATATATGATGGAACTGGTGATTTCTTACGTAGCCTTCATGTTGATGAAGACACCCTTAGTAAAGCAATCATTGGAACAATTGGCGACGTTGATTCCTACCAACTCCCTGATGCCAAAGGTTATAGCAGGTAGGATGTTTGTTCTGTGGGTTCTTCTCAGTTATTTTGTTGACTTTTTCAAAGAATGTAATGGATTCTGAATCTAATTTCCCATTTCCTTCACCAGTTTGTTGAGGCATCTAGTTAACGTAACCGACGAAGAAAGGCAAATAAGGCGTGAAGAGATATTATCAAGGTTAACATCATTCTCTCGTTTATGCTTTAGCCCGCACGCTCACACACACATACATACAGTATATACATCTATTCCAACGTTTAATAAATTTGGGGTAATAGAATTCCTGGGGACAATGTTTTGATCCGAGCTTTGTAGTGAATTAGGCGTTGAACGACTTTGTCGAATGTTACCAATTCTTCGACATGGTTATTCTCAAACACATAAGAATCAACTTAACTTTCATCCTTTTTGATCTCACAACTTAAAGGACTTCAAAGATTTTGCTGAAGCGATAGACTCTGTTAGGGATAAAGGCGTTGCAGTGGCTATGGCATCACAAGAAGACATTGATGCAGCTAACAAAGAACGCTCAAACTATTTCGATGTGAAGAAAGCTCTCTGAGTCTGAGACCCTCTTAAAAAGTATCTTCACAAGATAAAGAAAGAACTCTTCTTTGGATCCACGGTACGACCCATCAAATCTCTCAGCTCATTACTTCACTGTGAAGGTAACATAGTTATTGTCCAACATCATGATTTATCATAGTAGAAATGAAGTTTTTTTACCTTTGACTCCATGAACTTTTGCCAAATTCCTAAAACAATGAGTCAGATAGATATTAGCTTCATCATTGGCTGGGATCAAATGGTGCTTGTGCTGGTCAAAACAAATGGCTCTGGCAAATCTTCTATTTCTCATCATGTGTCCTGAATCCTAATCTTGTTACTGTCATGCTTTATATCATTATATGTATTGTTTTTGAAGTGAAACTTAAAACTTAGACTTTTTAGGACACTGGCAATTTGGCATCAAGCATCTCTAAGTTACTTTCTAAGTAGATTAGTCTTTATAAAGTTACTTTTACTTCTATAGTTTCATGAGTAAATTAGTACATAAAGATGCTTGTATAATTGAACATCTTTCATCTCTTTGCTTTTTTACTTTTTACCATTATCAATGTAAATTATGATTTCATCACTATTTTGTTTAAATTAGTCCATCAAGATACTCTCATGCATTGTAGGAAGCCCACTAGTTGCTCTATTTATGTAATTCAGTTTAAGTTACAATAAAAAAAATACAATTCTTAACGGTCAATTATTGCTAATAATTTGATTGCCAAATATATGTAAACACAAGAATGGTCCCATTTTTATTCAAAGGAAAAAAAGACATGTTATATGTGTAAAATTCGAAACCCAACTTGGACATATGTACAGATTTCACTGTAAGTGCTTTGATATTGAGATTGTTTTTGTTGTCATTTGATAAGTACTTTATTATTGATTGTATTTATTACTTCTGTCTCCATCTTCGTACGCTTGAGAAACTGAATGCTTTAGTGTTTTTTACCTGACGGCTAAAAGTTACCACAACTTATTTGGGATTTTGGCTTTCATCTTTTTCTATTTTCTTTTTTGTTAAAAGAGGTTTTGGGCTTTCGACCCATAATCTCCTTCGATCGGTTGTCCGTTTCTAAGACTGGTGGCCAAGTGACTCGAACCTAGTACCTCTACTTGGAAGATTTTGGCTTTCATCTTTGTGGACAAAGAGTAACAAAAGTGCAATATATTTGAAATAAAATAAAAAGTCGAAGAATTTGACTCCAAAGAATCGTGTAATTTCATACTTCTACCTTTCCGCTAAATATATATGTAATATTTTGATATATATATATATATATCAAATACAATCTATGGAAGTAAATATATAATTACCTAAAAGTACTATCGAAATCTTTTTAATTTTGTGGTTAGGATGATGTAGCTACTGACTATGATATTAGGGTTTTTTTCTACTAATTTAGCAGATTGAATAGGAATTTTAAGTGTTGGACTACGTTATGAATCGAGTTTTATCGATCTAAATATTGATGAAAAAAATGGTACTATAGTAAATTAATTTTGAAATTTCACACATTTTCCATACATAGAAAAAAATGATTGACATATAATTCCTCAAGACATAAGCTCACAAGAAACGACGACTTGTATTATTCGTTGCTTTAAAAGGAAGCTTAAAACGGCAAAAAAGACACGCCGTTTCTAATCCCGACGGCGTTTACGTTATCAAACCAAAACCTCCGTAACGGCGCCGTTACCTACTTCTCCGTTAACAAGAGGACCTTACTTAAAAACCGGCACATAAACGGACCCATCCGCTAACCAAAACAAAATCAAATCTCAGCCGTTGAATAAATCAACGGCTCTTGATCTTTCATCTTTCTTCTCCTCCAAATACCCAAAACCCTTCCTCTGTTTTTTTTATTAACCAGAAAAACCCACAAAAACTCTCCAGAGAGAAACAATGAGCTTCCATGAGATAAGTGAGACAAAATCCGTCATCTGTAAGAGAAATTCGGAGTTCGAAGGATCAAGCATTAAGAGAACGAGACTCGATGATGACATTTTACACTCACTAACGAAATCCGTTTCTTCTTCTTCTTCATCTTCTTCGTCTTCTCTAGCTTACTCGGTTTCAGATTCTGGAGATTTTTGTTTATCTGAAGAAGATAATCATCGAAGCTCAACCATTACCTCCGGTTGTTCTAGCAATGAAACTAACGAACTCGCTACAAATACTCGTTTACCATTTTTAGATCTGAAGGTAATATTCAAAACTCCATGATAATGATTTTTTGAATTCCTTTACTCTATTTGTTTCAATTTTTCGTCTGCCACACAGTAATTAATGCTCTGAAGTTTTTATTCCTCTTTCTCGTTGTTTTTTTGGACGTTTTGCTTTCACTTCACAAATAATTGATTATGTTCTTAAACAGCTAATTTTAACATTGATTGTTCCGTTTCAGTCTCATCAAATCTCCGAAACCGAAATCTCAACATTAATCACCAACAATTTCAGGTTTCACACGTTCAATGATTTCGTTTCATCTTTATATTCATCCGCTAACGATTTAGATTTCTCGAATAATTTGATGTTTCACAGAAAACAAGAAACTCCATTCACCGAGACGGATATGGAGAGAAGAGATCAGAGAAAGCCGGAGAAGAAGACGGAAAAATCTCCAACGCAGACGGAGCTTGACGAATTCTTCTCCGCGGCAGAGAAACACGAACAGAAACGATTCACAGAGAAGTGAGTTTTTCTTTGTTCATGAATGAATATGCGCATGATATCAAAATCGTTACCACAAGCGCATTACAGACAATAATCCTTAACGTGCACTAAACATGTTTTAGGTACAATTACGACATTGTCAATGATACTCCGCTTCAAGGTCGTTATCAATGGAGCTTAGTCTAAAAGCCATAGATGAAGAAGCCGAATAAGAAGTAGAAGACAATGCTAGAATTACACGTCGTAGTATTGTGAGTTTATCACAGACATCATTTTTAGAGAAGCTTTTTGCGGTTTGTACAGTTTTATCATAAGAGAATTATGTTACTAATCGTTAATTAGAAGTTTTAATTTTGGTTGATAATGTTTGAATTGAAATTTGAATTATTGTGTCAGTAAAGTTATCACTTTTTTAATTGTTCATCAGTAATGAATTTGGTGTTGTGCTCATTATTATTAGTATTTCATGAATTTGGAGTTTATATATATGAATTTGGAAAGCTATTTATTGTTCTCATCTTCACTTTCTATGTTTACATAAATCATTCTTTTGTTGTCTATTGCTTTTTTATATTTTGGTTTAATGTCAAATTAAAAATACAAATATTAAAATTTAATTTAAATATATATATATCTATATAGATCATACAGTTGGTATGTACTTTCTATAGTTAAAATGGATATTCTTTTAAATTCTTTAGGATTAAAAATTTAAAATTCCATTTTAATTTTATTTTCTTAAAAAAGAGTTTTGTAAATGAATATTCCTTTAATTTTTGTAAACTTAAAATTAGTTTTTTAGTGCTAGAAACTAAAATGAAATTATTTGAAAAAGGATTTTAAAAATTAATTTTTATAAAGAGAGAGAGAGAGAGAGAGAGAGAGAGAGAGAGAGAGAGAGAGAGANGAGAGAGAGAGAGAGAGAATCGGTAGGGAAGGTAAAAAGAGGATCTCATGATTACCTGATTCCGTTGGGATTATATTCCCTTTTTTATTTACTTTTTTTTAATTTTAATTATTATTACAGCAGACAATGGCGCGTGAATGCACGTGCTTTCTGTTATTTTAGTTTTCCAATATATTTATGTTTATTTTTCATTTATGTCAACTGACTCTTATGTTTTACTCACGAAAAATAAAATAAGTAAAGAAGGAAAAAAAAAATAGAGCAAATATTAAACGTCATAATTTGCAACAAGCCACATGCAATTGGAAGGTTATTTTTGTCAATTTAGAAGTCACAAAATAATGAAAATATGTTGTCAGTTATGTGAGTCGTGACCATTTCCCTACTACTATTATAACTCTTTGCCAAATCACTTTTTTTTTTTTTTTCCTATTTTAGTATTAAGTCTCGAAAGTTTATTAAAATTTTAGTGGATATATAAGCTATTGTAACATTATTCATACTTATTTATTTTTAAAATAAATTTTCTAGTTCAATTTCTTTTCCATCATGTTTTCTTTTTCCTTAGAAAAGTCATTTTTGACTAACTAGAAAATTTTGTTGTCTGTAAAATATTATATGTTGTGGATAATGAAAATTTCATTTGGGTTGTAATTGTAGTATTAGTTTTGTTTGGGTAAGAAATATTAAACAAAAATTTATATAGGAGTAAGAAAAAAAACAAATGGGGTTAATGGGATCATGAGAAACTCTTTAACAAACAGCAGATCCAATGCTTTTTTCATATAATAGCCTCACAGAAATTACTCCAACCCACACGTGTGCCTCTTTTTCATGATTGTCCATTATATGAAGGAGAAGAACTGCATTGGGTTTGTAATGTTTAGTGGGCCTTTCAGAACCCAATAAATGAAAAAAGAGAGCCCAACTTCAATCAGCTCTTTTTGTGATATGCATACTAGTCTGCTCTGTTTATTGGAAAATTCTTAAAGAGAACTCTCATTACATTGTTGCAAACTCACTCTGATGAATCCATTGATAAAGACTCAATCTGGTTGTCTGATTCTCTAGAGCTTAACATTGTATTTTGCTTACTTGCAGACCTGGAGCCTGATTTTGTCCAATATATGGTGCTTAAAGATGCTATAGAAGCTTGCTTTTGTTGCATTCTCTAATGCCTAACACTCACCAGACACCAGACCGATTGATGAGCTTTTCATTAATACAATGTTATTTGTATACTCTTTAGATGTTTGTAAGAAATGAATCTTGTATTTCATGTGCTTCAATCTCATTATTCTTCTTCAGATCTCTGTTTGTATATTTACGTTATGTGTTTATTGGACACAAAATGTCTATCATTGCCATTTTAATAAATAACCATTCAAAAATTTTAACACTCACAGATTAATGTTTTTTTTTTTTTTTTTTTTTTTTTGGGGGGGGGGGGGGTTNGCAAGTTAAACAAACTGTATAATTCTCTTAATTCGATTAATCTTTGAATTTTAATATCTATTTTTTTGAGTGTTGGTGTATTGAAATAAAATAGTTAGTGAATTTTAAGTCTTCCAACTTATTTAATACTCTCTTTATTTTTTTTATAGTTAGATGTTTTAACTTTTCCACACTGTTTAAGAAAACATTATTATTTTTTTATTTTAATTAAAAAAACACATTTATAATAATTTTAATATAGTCAAACTAATCACAAATCAATTAGCAGAATTTAAACAGTCAAACACACTAAAAATACAATAAACTTTGTATAGAAATATGCAAACATCAACTAAAATAAAATAATTATTTTTTTTAAAACATCGATTAAAACTAAACAAAGAAATTTTTCTTTATCAAACTGGCCTATTTATATTTATTTATATGTAGTCTGATTATCTGAAAATTAATAAAATAACTAAAATATAGAAAGTTTAATTAAAAAGAACAATAATCTTAAAAGATTTGTTCAAACATAGATTCTAAGTGATTGTAGTTAAAATGATAATTCATCTCTTATCCAAATAATGAAAATTATTTAATATTTGGTGTTATTTAACTTTTTAAAGATGTGATTTTCAAATAATTCTAAAAGATTTTATAATATTTTAAAATATTCTTTAAGTTAAAAAGACAAAAATTCAAGTTTTATAGTTTTAGATAGAATTTTGAAAGAAAGCTGTACTTGCGGAAAAAAATGCTCTGGGTGCGATTATTTTGGCGATTGTGCATAACTGCCGCTTCAAGCGGTTTCTGTGACTTCGACTCCGACGGTTATCGGAAGTTGAGGGCAGTTTCTTCTAGGCAATTAGGGGCGATGATATTGCCTCTATATATGTCTAGCCTCTCTCTCAAATTCTTCTCACAAAATTTGAGTTGGTTGCTCTCGTCTTCTTCAATGGCGGACAAAATGAGGAGAGCCTTGCAAGACATAACATTGGGAATTAATGATGACGTGGTTGATCTGAACTCGGCGGTCTGTGAGGATGCTGCACGCGAAACTGAACATAGTCTCATCGTGAGGCCTGTCAACCCTCAAAAACAAAATTTTCGTGCAATGATGGGTACGCTTCCTCGTGTGTTGAGTGTGAACTCTGAAGTTTCCGGTCGTGTCTTAGAAGGAAGGTGTGTGCAATTCCTCTTCCGCTCTGAAGAAGCCCTTCACTCTGTAATCCAAAGGGGACCGTGGACTTTCAATGATTGGATGGTGACAACACACAAGTGGACTTCGATTCAATCTGAAGACGATCTCGATGTGATTCCGTTTTGGATTCAAATCCGTGGGATTCCATTGAGATACTTAACCTTGTGTATGGTGACACACATCGGACTATCATTAGGCAACTTCATTGAGACCGACTTCGCCGCTGATGGTTCTGTCCTTGTTGATTATGTACGTGTGAAGATACTGTGGAACATCCAACGTCCACTTCGCTTCCAAAGGTTGTTTCGGTTTGGAGAAGATACGGCGGTGTTACGCTTCCGATATGAGAAGTTGCGGATGTTTTGCTCTACTTGTGGAATGCTCTCTCATGATGCCAATGCTTGCCCTTCTCATGCAACACCTTCACCACCAAGACCATCGTCGGATGATGACGATAGTGAGGAGGTTGACCCTTCGGAAGAACCACCCGCTCGGGATGACGAAACTGTGATGGAGGATGCAACGTCTGATGACACTTCGATGCAGAATGAGGGGACCCGTAAGAGGAAGGCACTAGAGATATCTCAATCAGTAAGTACTGAACCGAAACTTCTCTTCATGGGTTATGATGTCCGCCGTGATATTGCATCGGATGATGTCGTGGAGAAAGTGAACAAACGGATGTTTCCGTCATCTTGATAAGGTACAGGTACAGAATATTTATTGTGATTTGGAGAAGAAGGGTTCGGCGAGCACAAGTGGCTCTCGACAACACAATCAAGGTGACGGTTTGGTGGGCCATAATCCACTGGAGTCGGGATGAACTTCATGTTTTGGAACTGTCGGGGCTTGAAAGGGTCCCTGACAGTTCGACGCCTAATGGGTTTTAAGCGTACTTATAACCCGGCTCTACTCTTTCTAATCGAAACCAAGAACCAAGATGATGTAGTTCGTGATCTCACTGCCAAGTTGGAATTTGATAACGTCCGCTGTGTGTCTCCGTTAGGAATAGGTGGAGGTTTATGTGTAATGTGGCAAAACTCTATTTCAGTTCAGTTTATGCAAGTTAATCAACGTGTACTCGATTGTAAGATAAATAAAGATGACGAGTATTTCTATTTGTCTTGTGTTTATGGCCATCCTATACGTTCTTTACGAAATCATTTTTGGGAGGCTTTAAAACGCATAGCCATAACTTGTCGCGGTCCTTGGGTAATGATCAGAGACTTTAATGAGATCTTGAATCCCTCAGAAAAATGGGGTGGTCAAGACCGAGATGTTAACTCACTTCGTGAATTTAGACAAATGGTGGATGTATGCCAAGTCACGGATTTGCCTTATGTGGGTAGTAATAAGACTTGGGCCGGACGCATACATTCTCATATGGTGCTAGTGATGAGGTTCGATCTTTGTTACAACCGATATGGCAAAACAACCATGCTACTTCTCCTACGTTGCTTCTCGATCATCTGAGACAAAGCCGATCATCACTCTCACAATGGAAACGCTCATCGGGTAATAATTCTATGGTCACTATTAAATCATTACAATCAAAACTTGATAGAATTACTTTGGATGATCATGCTACGACGGAAGATGTCAATAAAGTCAAGTATGAACTTGCTCAAGCATATGCGCAAGACGAATTATATTGGCGACAGAAAAGTCGGGTTGAGTGGTTACAAAATGGAGATTCTAATACCCGGTTTTTTCATGCGGCTACAAAAAAGAGACGAGCTAGAAACCACATCAGCCAAATTCTTGATGGACACGGTAGGCCCAAATATGGTGCGGCTAATATTGCTAGCGTGGCAGGTCAGTATTTTACAGAGCTATTTTGACCAGTGGGGATAGGGATTTCAGTGAGGTTGTAAGTTCGATCCCACAGGTTGTTACAGAGGGAATGAATGCTGACCTTACCAAAATCGTTACACCAACTGAAATAAAGAAAGCTCTATTTAGTATTGGCTCTACCAAAGCACCAGGTCCGGATGGATTTACTGCTGGGTTCTATAAAGATTATTGGGAATTTGTAGCCCCGACTCTAATTCAACAAGTCCAAGACTATTTCATGACGGGATGTATGCCTAGGGAATGGAATCATACTAATATATTTCTTATACCAAAGATTAAGACCCCCCGATCTATGAAGGACTACCGACCAATTAGTCTATGCAATATCTCTTATAAGGTTATTTCGAAAGTGGTGGTGAATCGACTGAAAGCCATGCTCCCGGACCTTATATCGGAAAATCAAGCTGCATTCATCCCGGGGAGACAAATATTGGATAACGTCCTCATTGCCCATGAGTGTTTTCATTCTCTCCGCGTTAATAACACATTGTCACGTAATTATATGGCTGTTAAGACAGATGTCAGTAAAGCCTATGACCGCATTGAGTGGGACTTCTTAGAGACAGTGTTATGGAAAAAGGGGTTCTCGGCACATTGGGTCCATCTAATAATGGGGTGCGTTCGGTCAGTTTCCTTCTCGGTTCTCATTAATGGAAGTTCGTATGAGCATTTTACACCTACTCGAGGAATCCGTCAAGGTGACCCTTTATCACCCTATCTATTTATTCTATGTGCAGATGTTTTGAGTTCTCTATTACACCTAGCTCAACGGCGTAAAGAGTTATCTGGAATCCAGTTAGGTCGGCGTGGGCCGCGAATCTCTCACCTTTTATTCGCCGATGATTCATTATTCTTTATCAAATCGGACGTGAGTAATGCGTTGAAACTCCGATCTCTTTTAGATGCTTATGCCTCTGCCTCTGGCCAACAACTAAATTTGGAAAAGTCTACCATAACATTTGGGTCACGAGTCTATCATAACACGAAAGACCGACTACAACAGATCTTGCAAATACACCATACAAGTGGTGCAGGGAAGTATCTAGGCCTCCCCGAACAGTTTGGCCGCAATAAAAAGGATATGTTCCATTATGTTGTGAATTCGGTTAAGAAGAGGATCAATGGGTGGGAAAATAAGTACCTCTCCCAAGCGGGTAAAGAGATGCTGATCAAAGCGATGGTCTACGCGATGCCTGTGTACTCAATGCATTGCTTTAAATTACCAGTAAGTCTTTGTAATACATTGAACAGTATGATAGCTAGCTATTGGTGGGGAACAACTACACAACAAAAGAAGATACCTTGGGTCTCTTGGTCTAAATTGTCCGCACCAAAACGTCAAGGGGGGATAGGGTTTCGAGACTTACAACAGTTCAACCAAGCATTATTGGCTAACAGAGTATGGAAAATCATTCAACAACCGACTAGCCTAGTATATAGGGCGTTAAAGGCACGATACTTTCCGAATGGTACAATACTCGATGCTAAGCTACAAACACAGTCATCGTATGGCTGGCAGTCACTTTGTTATGGCAGCGAACTCCTCAAAAAAGGAATCCAGTACCAGATTGGGGATGGGACGTCAACAACTATCGGATTACACAATTGGTTACCCACGCTGCCACCCAGACCGGCACAATTATTCCCACCTTATGTACCGACTATACCGGTATCTACTCTTATCTGTCCAATAACCAAACAATGGGATCAATGGAAGTTAAAAATGTTTATAGATCCCCGAGATCATCACCTTATCACACAGTTATATGTCCCACCTTTTCACGCGGAAGATAAGCCAATCTGGAGTTATTCAACCAATAGAGTTTATAGCGTTAAATCAGGGTATTGGCTAGCAAGACAAGCAAGATTGGAGTCGAGATACCAACCACCATTGTATAACCACCCCAGGTTATCTCAAAGCATCTGGAATTTAAAAGTCGCCCCTAAACTACACCATTTTTTATGGCGTCTGGCATATGGTGCACTGAGTACAACGGACAATCTACAATATCGCAACATAAATGCCGCAGCTACCTGCTTGAGATGCTGCCAAGTATTTGAGACGGTGGATCATTGCTTTTTTACTTGTGATTATGCAACAGCTGTCTGGCGATTATCTGGACTGCCACTAGGTCCAATACCCGACTCTACAATTTCAGTACTAGATAAGCTACAATATATTATAGATCAAAGCTCATCGTCCACGGTCCCAGTACAGCTACGCTTACTTCCGTTCTGGTTATTATGGCGCATTTGGAAAAGTCGTAACACCTTATACTTCTCTCGTATTAATCTCACACCATTGGAGATTTTTACAAAATCAACTTATGATACAAATGAATGGATTCAAGTCCATTATCAGGAAAATATGACAGTCCAAGATAATTTCCATATTCCTCAGATTAATTGGATTCCACCGCCTGAAAACTGGGTCAAATGCAATTATGATGCTTCACATCGTAATGAGCTTGGCCCTTCTGGATTAGGCTGGGTTATTAGAGATAAATTTGGAAATGTATTATATGCTGGAATGGGCAAATTTCAGGGTCGAGGACTGGTAGAAAAATCTGAAACGACTGCTCTGATTTGGGCTATACAATGTGCGTGGTCGGCAGGTTATCATTGTGTCGAGTTTGAAGGGGATAGTATGATCTTAAATACTATGCTTCAAAGTGTGAAGAACATAAATCTTCGGTTAGTGCATTACATCACAACAATTCGGGCCTGGATCCCATCGTTTGACTCTATTAAATTTACTTACACCCCAAGACGTTTTAATTCAGTTGCCGATTGTTTGACTAAAGAGAGCATAAGACTGGATAACCTACAATGGAAGTTGTTCTATACTTGTCCTTTTTTTTAAAATCATATTGTAAACGATGATGTCTCCTGAGATTAATAAAATTAGACGTTAAAAAAAAATAGAATTTTGAAAGATTTTTTCACAAATCATAAAAAAATTCCTAAATTCATCTAAAATTTCATCAAATTTATATCATTCACATTGACGGTTCAATACAATATTTAGTAATTCTAAATCCTTTCTAAAGTATTTTTTTGGTCGAATCTTTTCTAAACTATTTTATAAATATTCATTTATACCATATAACATAAAAGCTATTTATCCAATTTTTTGCCCGATTTGTGCACTTTAAATCATCAACTGTCATCAGATAATGTATAACCTAAAACAGCGGTCGAATCAGAACCGTTGATCTGAAACATGGCTTCACTGGTCCCACGTTCCCACCACTTCTCTTTTCAGACCTAAAACTAGACAAGTCTTAAACCCTCCGAATCTACAAACATAAACTCACTCTCTTCTCTCTATCTCTCTCCTTCTCCGCCTCCATTACCCAAAACCAAATCTAATCCTCTCTCTCTCGGTTCCGTTCATTACCCAAAAACCAATCCTTTCCAACACATCAACATCGAGAGAGAGAGAGAGTGAGATAAAGTTTCTGAATTTCTAAGTCTATAACCAGATCGGATCCATAATTCAAAGATGCAGCAACCAACCAACAACGGGTCAGATTCAACGTTACCAACTTCAGCTGGAACTACACCACCTTTGCAGCAATCAACTCCTCCTCCTCAGCAACAATGGCAACAACAGCAACAATGGATGGCTGCTATGCAGTATCCTGCAGCTGCTATGGCTATGATGCAACAACAACAGATGATGATGTATCCTCATCAATATGCTCCTTACAATCAAGCTGCTGCTTATCAACAACATCCTCAGTTTCAATACGCTGCTGCTGCTTATCAGCAACATCATCATCACCAGAATCAGCAGAAGCAACAACAGCCACGTGGTGGAGATGATGTGAAGACTCTTTGGGTTGGTGATCTTCTTCATTGGATGGATGAGACTTATCTCCATACATGTTTCTCTCACACCAACGAGGTTTGTTTCTTTGTTTCTTGTTTGTAATCTGTTTTGATGATTCTTGGTTTGGTTTTGTAATTTTAGATCGTGATTGTTAGACTAATCATGATGTTTTATTGTGTGGAATCTTTTGCTTTTTTTTTCTCCGACATGGAAAGTGATTGATGTATAACCCCTTTGTAGATCCGTGACTTTTTTTCGATTATTGGAAAGATTCGTTATAGTGAATTAGATGTGAAATTTGGCAAGTTTCTCAATTTTTGATTGGGTTTAAGATCTATATTCTGTAGAAGAAAGACAAATAGTTATTGACATTTAGGGTAATGGAGAGCTATGTTGACCTGAAAAAGGACAACTTATAAAGTTCTTGTCATAAGGCAAGAAAAGTACCTTGCCACTTGTAGTAATGGGAAAAAAGAAAAACTTGAAACATGTCACGAGATCTGTTCTGTTTTATCTTATTTTATATCATCATTTGTGTTTTTGTTTCTTTTCCTTTGAGCTTATTCTTACTGGTCTCTTGTTGTGGTGATTTGTAGGTTTCTTCTGTGAAAGTTATACGCAACAAGCAAACATGTCAGTCTGAAGGCTATGGGTTTGTTGAGTTTCTTTCACGTTCTGCAGCTGAAGAAGCTCTTCAGAGCTTTAGTGGTGTAACCATGCCGAATGCAGATCAGCCTTTCCGTTTAAACTGGGCATCTTTCAGTACTGGTGAGAAAAGAGCATCAGAAAATGGTCCAGACCTATCCATATTTGTTGGAGATTTGGCTCCTGATGTGAGTGATGCTGTCTTGCTTGAGACTTTTGCTGGTCGGTATCCATCTGTCAAAGGAGCTAAAGTTGTGATTGACTCCAACACGGGGCGTTCCAAAGGTTATGGATTTGTAAGGTTTGGTGATGAGAATGAGCGATCAAGGGCTATGACAGAAATGAATGGTGCTTTCTGTTCAAGCAGGCAAATGCGTGTTGGTATTGCAACCCCGAAAAGGGCTGCTGCTTACGGCCAACAAAATGGTTCACAAGGTTAGTGATCATATACTCTTTGTTACTTAATACCTCGAACTTTCGTTTTATCTTTGATTCAAGTAGTATTATTTTCAGTTTTGTTAATTAGTTCTTTGTATCAAACACTCACTGGAGTGGTAAAATATGAGTTTGAACTTGTCCTGATGCTTTCAACATAGTATTTGAAGTGAGTTGTAATGTTTTCGTTGGATTAGCTTTGACACTGGCTGGTGGACATGGAGGAAATGGTTCCATGGCTAATGGTTCACTCTCTGATGGGGACTCAAATAATTCAACAGTGAGTTCTCCTAGCTGTTCCTTTGCCAACAACAGTATACCTCACTGCTTATTCTCATTTGTGATATTGCAGATATTTGTTGGTGGCCTTGACGCTGATGTTACTGAAGAAGACCTTATGCAACCTTTTTCCCAATTTGGTGAGGTTGTTTCCGTGAAGATCCCAGTAGGAAAAGGATGCGGATTTGTCCAATTTTCCAACAGGTACTAACCCGTTATGTGCTTCTCAGATTATGCATCCAGTAATACGGGGTTTGCTCTGTAATCTTGAGCAGTCCCTTAGGTGAGTATTTGCATAATGTGTTGTGCTCTTGGTTTTGACAGGCAGAGTGCTGAAGAAGCCATTGGGAGCTTGAACGGGACAATCATTGGGAAAAACACTGTTCGGCTTTCATGGGGAAGAAGCCCCAACAAACAGGTACGAACTTGGATTAATGTGTTGTATGTTAATGGAACCTTACATCATATTCATTGTTATATTTTCAAGGTCAAACTTAGGTTTTAACTTCATTAGGGTCTTTTTATTTGTCTGTCTCCATTGAATGGATAAAGTTATTAGAAATCTTCAAAGCCAAAGTCAGTGGTTGACAATGGATAGTAGGTGTATTGCGGGCCATATAAGATCTAGTGGATTTTAGTACCGTCCCATGGTTTTCGTTGACTATTCTGATTGGCAAATGCTACAAAGTCTAATGCTTTTCTCCTTGGCCCACTTTATCTCCCTGATCATTATCCAGTCTGAATTGATTATGTTTCTTAGGACTGAAAAAATCTGACAGCTATCAAGATTAAAGAGCTTGTTGACATTTTGTCTTATCAACATATTTGTCTTAAGTCTCTATTACTTGTTATAATCACTTGACTAGTTAACTTAATCTCTACAAGAATGTCGTCTCTTAGTCTCTTACTGTCCAACATTTACTCTCTAATCTTGGCTCAATCAACTATTTCTAGCTTCTGCATCCATCATTGAGTTATAATGTCTGCGTTACTAACTCGGTAGCTCTCACTTGTACATATCTGCTGAAGGTTGATTCCATTCACTAATGTTGTTCAACTTTTAAATTTATAAATGACAGTGGAGAGGTGATTCTGGCCACCAATGGAACGGAGGATACTCAAGAGGACAAGGTTACAACAACGGATATGCTAATCAGGACTCAAACATGTACGCTACTGCAGCGGCTGCTGTTCCAGGAGCTTCTTAAAAGTGTTCAAGGACTTACGGGAATTGGGTTATAAACAAGCCATTGGATGATCAAACTGATCCAATGATAGTTTGTTGGTTCAGAGGTTAGCTCGCACCATCGAAACTAAAACCTCTAAGTGTCACAAAGAGGGTTTTGTATCCTGGATTTGAATCTTGCTTATCTTGCTGTCTCAGTCTCTGTCAAAATTTTGAGGTTGTCTGAAACTTGAATCTTCATTTTCAGTTTTTAAGTTTATTTTGTCCTGCTACTAAGACTTCCTCAAAGTCAGAGTTTGGTCCACAATAAGTAATATCCAAAATCGTTTGGATCAACTACTAATTACAGTGCTTCGATATTCTTTTTACTTTTTCGTCATTTAGGAGATTGATTCATGAAACTACAGAAGTTTATTTTTTAAAAAACATGATAATCTAAGAAAATTTTCAAAATCAATTCACTGTAAAATGTTATAACTTTCTATCTTTCAGAAAAATTGAATAAATTTTGTACAACAAAGAGGAAACTGATTTGATAGGAACAACAGTTAGAAGAACAAGCCTAATCCTCTGAGAAGTACCAGAGTTTTGGATTAGACATTAGATAGGAATAACCGAAATAACCGTCACAACGTGATCAATTATCACTCTTCTCTCTGCATACGCCTCCATTTTACAGAGTGATGCATTAAAACGGTCTATTGTAAAGACCAAGCAATGGTTTTTCTCTATCTTCAACTCGTTTCCTAGCAGCTTCTCTTGCCCTCAATGCAGCTTTCTCTTCTGCAGATACTTTCTTCGGTTTCTCATCTTGTCTCTTTCTCTTATTGTTGCCAACTTCAACAGCTGAAGCAGCTCCTTTCACTGCTCTTTTTGGGTTTAAAGAAGCTGAGACAAGACGCCCAGGTGGTTTCACCATACTTGGTCCAGCTACCGATGAAGGTACAGGCTTTTTAACCAGCGGTACCTTGGTTCCTGATGACTTTTTAACCGCAGCATATGCCTCGTCTTGTGTCACCCAATGTCCTGTTTCATAATACGTGTAAGCTACACAAGAAATCGTATGCAATTATGCTCAAAAGGATATAAAGACGAAATGCATTATACTTGTAACTTACCTATAGAGTCACTGTAATAGAATCCAGACTGTGAATCATAGTGCAGACCATTGGTCTTGTTGTAATAATAGCCCGAAGCACTGTCGAGCGTCCAATCTGCCATAACAGTATCATTACTAGATGAAACGAAGAAAACATATCTATAGATGAAAAGGCTAAGAAGCCAATCAAAATGATGAAAGAACCTGAAAGTGACTCAAAAGAGGGAACCGTTTTGCTCTCTGGTGATGATTCTCTATAGAGTTATAGGCATTAAAACTTATAAGTCAAAGTCTTTTACATAGATGGTATGACAACAGAAGAAACAGACGCTGCTTGGGTTGTTCATACTTACGGTCAATGAAAGCAATTCACAAATCCAATTTCATAAATGTACACAAATCATTTTTAATGATTAGCCATGGGATTTAGCTCTAGGACCTCAAGTATGTTACTCTATAACAAACAGATCCAAAGCTAAGCAACAACCCTGAAAGTAACAGCTATGTCGAACAACAAACACACTAATGAAACAAGATATTAATAAAAGCAAGTTCAAGAGAGATACTTACCGGTTGTACCATCCTCTGGTGCACCATTCGCTTTTGCTACTTTCTGAGCCGTTGCTATATCATTCTGATAGCTACGAGTTGCTTTCTGACAAAAATTAGAAAAACAGTGGTTTCATAAATAAAGGTTACAAAGGTATCATTGGCAAAGAAATAAGAACTAGTGGTTGATATGAATGAACTAATAAATAATATTACTCACTTCTTCGATCTGTTGAAGCAATTTTTCGTTTTTCTTGAGCTCTTTGTCTTTAGCAGCACTCTTTTCTCGCATATCAGTGAGCTTCTTATCGACACATTCTCGGTGACGTTTACCAAGCTCATGATTTCTAATGCTTGTTGGGTTGTTCTGAATCCAGATCTTACAGAATTCACACCATTTATTCCCTTGACTCACCCAATACTGGAAAAAAAGAAACAAATAAAAAACTCAAGATCAATTTCAATTACGAAATACGAAACACCTACAGATGAACAAGGGCTTCGAAAAAGACCGATAATTTGTACAGTTTTTGTTGAAAGGATTCATAATTCCAAGAGATTCGTATAAGAACAGCAGAGAACAAATGCAATTTTGATTTACCTCAGTCATGGTTGTCGATCAGAGAGATGTAGATTGAAGCCAAGCTTAAAATTCACAAAACTAAGTTGCCGGAACTAAAAGAACAACTTTTTATCAGGATTAAAGAATCAACTGAAGAAAAAAAAATCGAGAGAGAGGTAGAGATTAGGAACCCTAATTCCTTAAACTCGAATCGAAAACTCGAGAGGAGAAGAAGAGAGAGAGAAATATAAAGTTGGGAAAAAAAAATCAATTTAATTATTTTCCATCAAGCAAACCGGTTTCACCGGTTAAACCGACTCAGATCTCACAAATTAAAGCACACTTGCAAACCGTAATAAACCAAGCTCTCGAAGAACTTGAAGCCTGTTATTTGCTGATTATACAATTTTTGGGAACGAAGAGATACACAAAATTGTATATTCTTTGGAAGTGAATGATTAAATCCTCTCACTTTGGTTTCTCTTGACTTCAAGTCACTGTAATTACGATTTCATTACAAAAAATAATTATTCCATACAAAAATAATCGTAGAACTGTTCTTATAGGAAAAATGAGAAGAACTTTTCCTATTTCGACTAAGTATTACATTTCCAGTTTCGATCCAAGAATAAGAAGTTTTGACATTCTCTTGTATGGATCTCGCTTTAGCTTTCTCATGTTGTTTAAGTACTTTCATCTTGTAGTTTTGACTGAAGGTCGAACAGTGACTCCATGTAACAGTTTAACAAATCCAAAGAAGCTCAGTTTCCCATCTGTGTGTCTGATCCAATCATGTAAAATCGAATGTACGGGTACAGATGGTCCAACACCAAGTTCCTGCAAACTCATAACATATCAGCTTCAAAAGGGTATGTGTTTTCTTTTGACATTGTTGTAGTATAAGTTGAAGCCAAACTTAAACTTACAGAGGCAAGTTCTTCAATGACAATAGCTCGGTTTCCATTCTTGTCGAAAAGCTCATAAGCATCTCGAATGCTGTGTTCCCAACAATCAAGCGACTCGTGCTGATGAACATTTATGGCAGCTGCACAAAACTCTTCGAAATCCATTCCTCTGTATTGAAGTCCATTTAGCTGTAAAAGCCAGCATGAAGGGGCACTAAGTCCAAACTGTCATAATACTCAACGAAAGCCGAGAGAACAAAGAGATAGTTATTACCAAAGCAAGAAACTCCGGGATCCGATGTTCTTTCATTGCTTCTGTTGCATTGCTTGCAAGTGCCTGTCCAAACAGTAAAAAGTCGCAATCAATATTAAATAACTACGGTGTTTCTTATTGTCTTATGAGGAACATAAGAGAAGTTTTAGTGTCACAAACCAATCTAATATTATCCAATGTGATGAGGCCATCTTTGTTTGGTGAGAGGAGAGAAAACTGAGTTTTCAGGTAAAGAATTTCATCTGTTGTTAATGTTTTTGACAGCGCCTGTAGAATAAAGAAAGCACATAGTAGTGAGAACTGAGAAAATATTCTTCAATGTTCTTTTAGACACTCAAATATGTATCTAAAACAACATACCCTCAAAGCAACTTTGCGTAACGAAGTAGACCGCAAATACGCCTTTATCTGTTTAAATATTAAGACATCGACAGGGATATTCATGTCCTTAGTATAATCTCGTATCCAAGGATGCACTGAAAATGGTCAGAAGGAACTGGAATTGGTGATTTATGACAACCAAAAGATAGAAGACTTAAATCCATAAAGTGCTGTAAAATCTATAATATACTGACTCAAGGCTTGGGAGGCCGACATTCTTCTTCGAGGATCTTTAAATAATAATCGCTTGACAAAGTCTTTAGCTTCAGAAGACAAGAAGGGCCAAGGTTGTTCATCGAAACTCGGGTCAGCTTTAAGAACTGCTCTGAAAATTCCGGATTCAGTTCTTGCCCAAAATGGACGGCTACCACATAGTAAGATGTATGCTATGACTCCGATGCTCCATACATCTGCTTCTGTTGTATATGATCTGTGTAGAACTTCAGGAGCTACGTAGTACGCACTTCCCACTATATCATTGAGTCTTTCATCTTTCGAAATAAACGGCACAAAACACCATTGGTTAGTCTAATAACCATAAGAAAAACCATTAAAGAAATGGTGACAGTTAAATGTGTGATGATGAACCTGGTCTCACAAAGTCTGATAAGCCAAAGTCGATGGCTTTAAGCTGAGAATTCTCCTCCTTTGTAGTGTACAAGAAGTTCTGATGATGAAGCAGCAATCAAAAACCATTCCGCATATAGAGAATGAGATAACTTTCTTTCCAATTAATAGAAAAATTGTGCCTCACCTCTGGTTTAAGGTCTCGATGAACAACTCCTTGGAGATGACAAAAAGCTACCACATTTAGGATTTGTGTAATCACTGATTTTGCATCACTCTCTGGATATTTCCCTCCCCTATAACAAACAGAGATGAAACTGTTTATAAAACCTGAACAATCATTAACCATAAGTATCAATATCTCTTCAGTAGCACACACCTTGCTAGTATTCTGTCAAGAAGTTCCCCGCCTTCACAAAGCCTGCAAATTTTAACTACTTTAGTTCCATACAGAGATGATAGGTTCTCTTCACTAAAACTGAACTAAATTCAACATCAAACAACTACAAAGATGATGAATGTACGAATAACACACTATTCTTACTCCATCGCTATGTACACGTTTAAATTGTCCTCAAATGCATCATAGAATTGTACTAGATTCTTATGTCCAGATAAAGCCTGTAGAATTTTCACTTCCCTTCTCACATCTTCTATGGCAATTGCAGTTGTCATCTGCCCAAACCAACACATTCTATTCAATCAACTAACACAACAATAGAGTATACAATCAATAATAGCAAGAGACTAAACAAACAAAAGAGAACCTTAGATTTTGGGATGATTTTAACAGCAACAACTTGACCTTTAAGCTCTCCTTTCTTCAGCTTAGCAGAACAAGTAAACCCAAAATGTCCTCGTCCAATTTCTTCTCCCAATTCTACTCTGCTATGAAACTCCTTAGAAAAACCAAATCTTTTATCAAGCCCTAATTCCTCTTCCTCATCTCGCGGCGGAATCTCCACCGTTTGCTGCGTCGCCGCCGTAGATAAACCAGCCTCCTTTTTACTTCTCCTCCGTCGTAACGCAGCTCGTATGTGTTTCGCCGGAGACGGAAGTCGTAATCGACGGAGAGGCGTGCTAGTAACACTCTTGCTCTCTCCTCCTTCACCACCAACTTCACGGCTCTTATTTCGACGGTGACGAGCAGGACTCGGTGTGTAAAAAGGTAAGAAAGGAGAAGCCTTTACAGGATGGTTAGGGGTAGTTTCATCAATTAAGGGAAATTCGTTTCCGGGAGCAAAAGGGTTTGGTTTACCGGAGGAGGTGGAGGGTTTGGAAGTACAACCTCCCATAATTTTCGGCGAAATGAAACACAGGAGCTTAATTATAGTAATGGCATTCAAAGTTGTGGTTTTTAGAGAGTGAAAGGTAAGTTTAAAGAGAGAGAAGAAGATCACAAGAGAGAAGAGAGAAAGAGCGGAAGTGAAACTGTTAGAATTGAATTTGAATCTGAAAATGGTGGTAGAGAAGAAACTGATGAATGGCATTTAATATTATTTACTATGTTTGAATATAATTTCCGATCTGTTATGTTTGTCTTGTTCGTTTGGTATTTGTTTTGTTAAAAGAAGAGAAGTCCATTTTTTCAACGTTAGTGAGGTCATTAATGATATAACGCCCCGTCCGCCCCTACTGGTGAGTCACCCATCCCTCAGTCGGGCTCGTGGGTTCCACTCCTGTCTTACAGTACGTTATTCGAGAGGCTCGAAAGTCATGATATACTATTTCTGCAATCACCACATGACCGTTTCCCGTGTTTTTTCCTAACTCACACGATACCGCGAATGACTTCCTGGTAGGTCACTCATCCTTCCACTACTCCAGCTCAAGCACGTTTAACTCTGGAGTTCTTTCTGGATGGTTAACCGAAAAGATAAGTGCACTTTAATGACATAGGTAGCCAAATCAATTTTTTTTATTCTTTCCCACATACATTTCCATATATACCAGAAACAGGATGTTACAAATGAAGTAAACAGAGCCTTTAAATAAGGAAAATATAGCTTATAATATAGATATGGTTGACTGTTGGTGGTATAGTTAAGGGTAGTTAACCATGAAATCTTGTAGGTATATGGTACATTTTTTTAATATGTGTCCTTAAATGTGTTGTATTGATTTTGGATCCATTTATTTAGTCCTTAGACTTGTTGGTGGTCTACACAATTTTGGTTTTTAACTTTTTATTGAAGCGTCAAATGATGTATAGATTTCGTTATTTCGGAAAGATGTATGGTATATGGTGATATCTAAATAAGTTTGGCCTACGACAAACAATAATCCAACAAATTGAAAAGTCTACCTCATGATCGGTCATAACGAAATTAACAGGATGTTTGAGCTCGTCAACATTAATAATAATTGATATGAAGAAGCATAATTGACGAACTCATTCAATCATAGCGAGATTAGCGGAATTACTAAAGGAAAGAACAAGGTCATAAACATTAATGACGACAATTGGTTTAAGAAAGGTTAAAAAGGACGAAGTCGAGAAAAATAGGCATTATTATATTTTTTGGGAAAACAGACTCACTTTTAAGCTTTTGTAATACAGTATTTAGGGATCCTATCGTTATCTTTTTCGAACAAATTTAGAATCAACAGTATATCATTCTTGCCGATTTAGAAGCTTGATTTTCATTTTTAAATTTTATCATTCACTACAAGAGATTATGTCATTTGCTTAAATATGTGTTGTTTGGGGGTGTCTTCATTCTTGGAGTTTAGAGTAATAGTTTTTTGATTTTTATGACTATAAAATCCTAATTTAGTTTTTTTGGGGCTAGTTTTTAATTTTTTTTTTCTTTTAGATTTAGATTTCATAGATATATTTGTTTTCCGCTGATTTTTATATTTGATCCATATATTATGTTCTGGTTAGTAATCTATGTAGTAAAAGAAAGAAAGATTTTGAATCCATTTATTGGAGATACAGTTCACTATGGTTCTACTCGTTTCTGGTTAGTTCTTCCTGTTCTATACAAAGGAGACAAGAGTGAATTAGAAACTCCAACTACCACACATCTAATCACTTGTAGCTAGATATATATAGTTTGTCGTGAAACACGAGCCACATGATGAAGCTGCTAAATATTAGAAATCTTTGTCAGAGTTACACACAAGGTCAGTTTCATGGTACCATCAAGGATGAGGTCGGTGAACTTGGTTTCACGTATATACGGATCAAAGTATTTAAAATCATCTCAACTAACATTCAAAATGATATCGACATTTAACTGTGGATTTTCCAAATAGCACCAACAATAAGTATACTGTAATAATAGCTATGCCTTGAATTTGCAGCCAGTTAGGCATGTAACATCAAACCTATTTTTCCCAAGGATAACCAATTCATGATCATAAATGCCAAAATGAAATGTAAATATCATCAAAGCATTAGAAACATTAGTCAAATATTCTAAGGTTATTAATCTCAAATACGATAAAGTAGTCTAAAGCTTAGTGGCATGTAGTAAATTCACTAAAGTCAAACGTATTTGCGCAATTAGGGATCGAGTCTCGCTGCCTACATTATGTAAAAACTTGGCTATTGTGCCGGTCAGTTCTGCCCTAATGTTGACAAAAAAATTCAAATTCCGCAAAAAGTTTTTAAAATTGTGTAGTTTTGGTTTTACAAAATAAATTTTGCATATTTTTTTTAAATGCAAATTTTATGTGTTTTAAGCTATTTTCGAAACTTTTGATAAGGTTTTAGATTGATGACCTATTAAATTTGGTGTGTTTTGAACTATTTTTAATAAGATTTTTTGATTGTTGACTTCATAATATTATTAGGTTCACCATATCGAGTTGGCCTAAGATTTTTTTGACAAATGTTATCACTAAATTTTTTTAAAATACACCTAATAAAATGTATGAAAACCAAATATAAAAGAGAAGTTATCAACTACTTTCTACAATTATTCTAAAGATTTTGATATCTATAATATATTAAACCTCAAATAGTTTATTCATAAGTTAAATATTCAAGAAAATATAATTTCATTTATAAAACAGAATTGTTTAGTTTATGAGTTTAGAAATTATATTATATTTCTATTGGTTGTTTGTTTTTAGCTTGTGATTTACATAATGATGTATGTAACCTACCTACTTTTTTGTATTTAGACTATATGTTAAGTAGATTATAAGCAAATTTAAACTAGATGATATGAATGTATATCTCATTATTCCACTAACTCTTGTCTTAATAATCACTTGAAGTCGTTGAAGAAAATTAAATGTTATTAAATATATGTCTTCCAATCAGTAATCAACAAACAATACCTAAAAAGTTGGTTGCTTCCATTTGGATTAGATGGAAAATGCATATCATCATTCAATGCTTAGTTGCTTATTTTTAATTCGTATAAATAAATATAACAATTCTATATGTATGTATATGTCTATATATATATGTATATATACAGACGAATATTTCAGATAAATATTTGCATTAATTATGAACTCTTGAGTGGAAATTTTGAACTTGTATTGAAATGATGCATATGTTACATATGTATAATCATGTCTTTCATGAGTACGCTTTTTATAAACACTTATCAAAGATATATTCAAATTTCAAATCAACCTAGGATTTGAATGTATACATCTATATAGTAAAATTCCACTTTTCCTATTGTGATTTCAACCAACTATGTTTATACAAGTGAGAGGGAGTTCTTGGATATATTCATTGAAAGTGATTGATTTATGTCAGCTAAATGGCGATGAGTTTACAAAAGATAAAATTTTCCAGAGATTTTTAACAATGCAGGTGAAAAGATATACTATGTAATTTAAAGAACAAGGATACATGAAGAAAACGAGGTTGCGGAATAAACAGTGCAGACCCGTGACTTAAGTCATGATTTAGGGTCTTTATATATTAGGGTCTAAATTTTTTTAGAGTTTATAGATTTTTATAGTAACTAAGGTCTAAATTTTGTAGAATTTATAGAGTTTTGTAGTAATTAGAACCTAGATTTTTAGAGTTTACAGAATTTTTTAATAATTTTTTTTTGTAACTCAAAATTTTTTAGTAATTATGCTCCAAAATTTTATAGTTTATTGATGTTTTTAGTAAGTAAGGCCAAAAATATATCTGCATGTTATTGTTTTTTTTGAGTTTGAGAAATTCTTAATTATAAGTTTGATTATATAATCTTATTTTCCCACTTTGCATAAATTTTAATTTCTGTAAGATATATAAAAACTATTAGAAAAATACAAAAGACAAAACATATTCCATTACACACAAGCACGGACACATATACAAGTACATACTTTAGTTTTGTCTCTCCAATCCACTTATATATAGATACATATAAAAGGATGATTTTACACAATATATGAACATCTTTTATTCATAGACTTTGGTCTACATGATTCATATGTAAAAGCTAGATTAGTTGTATTTAAGTTACACAAATCGTTTTGGATATAATTTAACCTGGAAATCCACATGTTGCTCTAATCACTCCATTATTTCCAGTCATAACTCCAATATTCCCCATTTTCACCATTGAAACCGCAAAATCCCTCGAGAACAAGTACGGATTCTCACCGTAGGACTTAACCATTGCAGCTGTGGTAGGATCTGACATTAGGACTTGGTCAGAATCCAACAGTCCTACGTTATTCATTAGGTTAACATAGTAAGCATTGTCGAACTTGACGGAGGTAGCAGCGTCAAGAGCAGCGAGATTAGAGTTTGATGAGTCTTCGTTAGGACATGTTTGCTTTAATTGAGAGAAAAGACTCGATGAAACGGCTAAGTTCGGGTCAGGTTGGCCTGAGCCCTTGAAGTTGAAGAGCCGGTGCTTGAACACGAAACATTGAGCAAATCCTATAGTATGTGCTCCTACATACATGTATTATCAAAATTAGTTCATAGAATAATAGTATAAATTCAAAAAAAAAAATCATGTAAATACATGCTTAATGATGAACTATAATCTACTTGTTTTATAATAGTTGGTTTGTCACCATTCTATTTTTAATTTTGTTAGATCGACAATTCTCGATCTATAGTGAAAACTCTATCATACGAGATTACACTATTATATTCATCGACCTATAGTACAAACTCTATTATGCATGATTACACGACTATCTGGAATCCAAATCCAGTCAAAAACTGTAAATTTATACATTTAACTATTTGACCAAAATATTTCATCAGTTATATTTTTTATTTAAATAAAGTAATGTTTTGGTTAACTAATTAAATGTTAGGAATGTAGAGCTAGTTTAATAACAAAAACTTTTTCATAATATCAATTAAAAGTTGTATTAACCAAACCTGAGAGGACAACAACATCCTTAAGATCAAGTCCAAGGTTCACGAACTTAGCCGTAATATTCTCCAATGGCTCAAACGGAGAAGGCAGATTTGTATTCGCGGCTTGCTCACTCGCCGTTGACGAGTCTCTTCGTCCCAAAGGCACTGGCCAAAACGGCCCTCCGGTCTGCAAACGACCATAAGTAATGAACCGATTAATATTGTAACAATTTAGATTAATGATTTAGGGTTTCAATATCAGACGTACGAAGAGGACAGCTTCTCTAGCTGCAAGAGCAACTATATCGGCGCATGAAACAGTTAAGGGGCAAGCATTTTCGATATCAGATTTGATATCTTCGATAACTTCGTAGCCACGAACTGAGTTTCGGTTTGGTCCTGCGTTCTGCTCTCCTTTGAAATCCTCTGAGTCGTTCAGAAGTATAGAGCCATCACATCCCTACGTACAACACAATCTTATTTCATTTCATAATTTTTAATGTTAATAAAATATACCACGAGATTATAGTTACGTAAACTTTATTATGCATGCGCAAAAAGATGATCATTTTTTTAATTACAAAAAGATGATCATTACTTATATGATTACTACTCCCTCCGTTTAGTTTTAGTTGATGTTTTAGAAAAAAAATTGTTTCTTTTTAGTTGATGTTTTCAGCTTTTTATGCAAAATTTAATGTATTTTTAGTGTTTTTGACTGTTTAAATTCTGCAGATTGATATGTAATTAGTTAGATTGTTTCGGAAATTGTGATAAAACAAAGAAGTTTATATTTTCTTAATTTGTGTGAAAATTCTAAAACATCAAATATAAAAGAACAGAGAGAGTATTTAATTTGAGTGTTATATATTTAGTTAGATTTTTTAATTTTGTAATACAGCTAGTATATATTTTATCAACTGGATTGATAAATTAATCTGCCAAACTCTTAAAATATCACGTAAACCAACGCAACTAGTTAAATTTTCGTTTCAGGGAAAAAAAAACAACGTAGACATTTAACTATTTGACCAAAAACATCATCATATTATTTTATATACTCAGATATTTTTTATAACCAAATAAATCTCTCAAACATAAACTCAAACTAATCATTGGAAGCTTCTAAAGATGGTTAAATATATTTTAGAACAAGAGTATTCAACCTTTACCAAACAAAGACCAAAAGATTTCTCAACCAATAGACTAACTCAGCTTAGTTATATACACACTATTAATTAGTATGATCCATAGTTGTATAAATGAGTAAACATAAAAACGAAATGTAACGTAACATACATTGACAAAGCAGTCGTGGAAGTGGAGTCGGAGAAGAGAAGCAGCGATTCGAGAATCATCTTGAAAAGCTTTCCAAACACCAGACTTAACAATCCTCTGAAGAGGAGGACAAGATCGATCGTAGAATCGATAATCGAGATTGCTAGTAAGTCCATATCCACGACCATAATTATAACCACCTTTATATCCCGAAGGAAATGAGAAGACGAAGTCATTGAAGAAAAGAGTTAAGAGTGCTAAGTAAGAAATACAAAAGATTTTTTGGTCCATGATGTGATATAATAAAAAGATGATTATTGTAGATTGATTGTGTATTTTGCTAAGTTGATTTTAGCTTGTATTTATACACCAAAACATGGTGTATTTTTCTAAATATAAAATTTGTAAGAACAAGTGTGCGATTCGAAGATGCATGCACAATTAAGAAAGTGGGAGAGCCACTATAAAATAAGATAATACCGATGGATTGATATAAAACTTGAAATAATAATGACTGTAATCTATATATACAAATTTGTTTAGGCCAACTTATAAATTATAAGTTTCCAATTCAAAACTAATTGACAATGAGTGGATTGCCTCTCGCTTATATATATTAGGTTAGAGTGACCCCAACTTCCAGATCCGTCGCTTGGAAAATTCATCGAGCAGGTAATAAGCGGTCCAACTCATAAAGGATTTTCTGCATCTGTATCTTTTGCGACATGTGAAATATCAATCACATTCTAACATCAACAATACTTTCCGAATTCTAGAGACATTAGATTTAAGTTATAATGTTTTCGATGTGAGATAATGAAAAAACGCTCAACTTCATAACACTCTTTCCTGAATACTATTATTATCGTTATACATTTATTGTCTTTTGTTGTATCGTTAAAAATAGGTGAAAAATGTAGTAGAAAGAATGTATATATAGAAAGAAAAAAAAAGCAACAAAAGAGAAATTTTTGTGTTTTCTTTTGGTAATATTAGGTTTTTGTCTTATAGTTTAGTCACTCACTATAAATGATTTGTTTTTAGCAATTTGAACATGTGATTTGATCTCGAATTAAAATTATAAGAAGTCAGTACAGCTTTTCAATTAATTTTTATTTATTAACGTCATACAAACTTTCAATATAAAAAAAAAATCAAAATTTGCTAAATGTATATATTCTTAAGTTCTGAAATAGTGGGAGAATTAGTGCATGTAATAATCTAAACTAATCATCTGATAATGTTGTGCCCATTTGGTGTGATTACCGCAGCCATTGACTATATGGTTTATAATGACTGTCATAATTTTTATATAATAAACCAAATTGGGTTTATGATTGAGTTAAATTATTATTTTTTCTGTACAGTTTGATAAATATATATTTTTTTCAATGTAAAAACTCACCTCAACAAGCTCTTCCATAGAGAAATTCATTCACATCATATATTTTTTTTCTTTTTTCGTCAAGAAATTCTATAGATTACTCAAATCATTTTGAAAAATCATATTATCAACGATATCCTACGATAAAAATCTATAACTACGAAGTAAATTATCAGTTTTGTATTTTAAATTTCAAGGGATTATACTGAAAATAACTTAAGAAACTCATAATTCTAGTTATTATGTGTAAGCATATCTTAATAGTAAAAATCCACTTGTGTGGAATTTCCCTTGAAAATTTGAAGTTGAAAAAAGAAAAAAAAAACATACGAAAGGCTAAAAAGTATAAGCTCTTAATGGGAATTAAAATAACATACTCAAATCTCTCAATTTCTCACTTGCTATTAATGGATGATATCTTGTCTTTTTATAGAGTTGATCGAAGTCAATGTAAAGTTTGCCTAGTTCTCAAGGTTCAATCTCTATGGAACTTTTTTTGGGTCAGTACTAAAAACCAAAATTTTCTACGGTTTTGTTCTAACATAAAATCTAGGAAGCTAAAAAAACAAACTATGAGTAAATTTGGCATAAACTTAGAATGGTTTTGACCTAAAAATCTAACTCAAGCCACTATTTTTAGTCCAAATTTTAGCTCAATCAAATAGTGGAAAGCTTTTTGTACATTTAGGATTATGACATACTCGCCCACTACCATCCTAGACGATAACTGGAAAGTATAGTCGTAGACTTGAGAACCAAAGTCTTTGCTTCATTTTAGTGGGCTAGAGAGATAACATAATTTTCTAGTTTGCACAACCAAAGTGGATTTGTGACATTTTATGAATCACTTTGTGACTGCATTACCATTGTGTCTAATTATGCTTATGTAATATCTAGAATCACCTCCTTGTTTAGTAACTTGAATTTGTAGTTATAGTATTGTTGCTGTATTATAATTATGTACTAACATACTAGTATTGTTACATGCATATCTAAATTATAAACAATAAAATAGATCTAATTTATAATTTATTACAATTAAACACCTGATTATGTTTGTCCTTTCATTTTTTTTTTGTCAACATTGGGTAACAGCCGGCCGGCCTATTAAGTTTCTACATAATGCAGGCATACAAGTACGCCTGCTTTTAGTTAATTTACCACTTGCCACTAGGCTAAAGACCACTTACTTTTGTCCTTTTATTTTATATTAAAGAAAACTGATAAAGATATACTATTTGGTTGAAAAAGTACTTATACAATTATATTAATGGTTCAGAAGATGTTATAGAGAAGATGAACTTGAAGAATGTAACTACACCAAAATCTAACTAATATGACAAAGCACTCCATAAAGAAGCAATCTAGAGCTTGAAATAAAACCATAAGGGCTTGGATAATAAGACAATTATAAAGGTCTAAAAAGAGACCCAAAAAACATAAATGCTGAATGATAATTGGGTCAGACTTCACTAAAAGAAACATGGACCTTTCCAAGCCAAGATCCACTTGAAATTTGGTTGGACAACAGAAATCCTTTGCCTTTGGATGCTAGAAGACTCGAAGAGTGTAAATATCTCATGACAGATTATTTTCCTTAAAATTATTTTCATCTTATATATTAAAGTAGGAGACACTTTCATGTGTTATAAACTTTATGATAAAAATTAACATACGATACATAACAACCCTTAAAAATAGGATTAAAGTGGGTTTGGTTATAAGTTTTTGTACAAACATTTAAAATTAATAGATTTTTAATACAAAAACTCTAAAAAACTTAATTTTAATAAAAATATATCAAATACAAATTCGGCTATTGATTTGGATTTGATTTTTCGGTACATAGATTTAAGATATATTTCTAATATTTTATCAGGTACGATTCTTCTACTTTGATATTTTGGTACTTTTAATTTAAGACTTATTCATGTATTTTTATTTTTGCATAGGGTTTGGTTTGGTATACATCGAGTTCGATTCGGGTATTTTTATATAAAAGTTTAAAAATTTGAAAATTATCAGAATAACTCTAAAAAGCTAAAATTTGGTATTTGATTTGGTTTTGGTTAGGGTTTGAGTTTGATTTTTTGGTACATAAATTTAAACCGATTTGGGTATTTTGTCGAGGTCAATTCCTCTAATTTGGATCATTTTTGGTTCCAGTTTCAGACTTCTAAAAAAATATCTCAAAAATTATATTTGAAATATAAGACGGATCTAAAAATCTAACGAAAAATAGATAAAGAAAATCAAATTCCGTATTATAACGCGAGCATAATCCTAATTCATGTGAAAGTAAATACCTTGTTGAAGATTTTACGGCTTACAGATCGTCTTAGAAAAAATATAAGACAAAAATAAGAATTCGAATCAATCTGATATGAAAGTAGAAGGCATTTCCTTAGGATAGAAAGGAAAATATTTTTGTCAAGTGGTTGAATGTTATCTCTATTTTTTTTCTATCCAAATTTATATTCAGATAAATTAAGTTTTGTTGATCTAATTAGTATACTGGTAGATACGAAAAGAAAAATAAAAAGATTTAAATAGTACACAAAAGCTCAAACGTTATTATGCTGGTTTAAAACTAAAACTCTAGGATCAATCACACAATTAAAAAATATTTCTCTAATAAAAAAAATCAACAAAAATGTTGAAATAAAAATTAGAAATGCGTATCTGTCGGTCAAAGCTAAAGACCTTTTTAGTCTATTGAACGAACAACGACAGCATAATTAGGTAAGCGTTGAAGAACACAATTTCAAAGCTTATGGCAAAAGACATTCAAAGCACATAACGAATCTCAATAAATGACCAAACACATGCTTTTGTCCCTACTCTTATTATCTCTTTCAAATCCACAAAATATCTAAACTTCTATTCATTCTTATAAACTAAACTATCATGAAAAAAAAACATAGAAGTTATTACTTAGATAATGCCTCGATGAGAAAGTCTATATTGTCAAGGGATTTAGTGTCACTTCTGCTATATTTCCCATCTGAATTCGATTTCAAAAAATCGTGTTTGGTTCTTAGGAATTTGAGGGTTTTGGTTATGAAATAAACATTTTCGATCCTAATTGTTGACAAAAGAAAATTAATGGCTCAACCAAAAAGAAATGGTACACAAAATAGGCTTAATAATCTCTGCAAACAATTTGAACAATCCTCACTCTCTCTATATTGCTCTCTTTTCCTTTCTATATATATATCTCTATAACCTTTCTATAATTATTGTTCTCGTTCACTACTAACAGAAACAGTAGTGAATCCAAAATAACAAAACCGGAATCAAGAGTTTTGGTTTCTTCAAAAAAGGATTAAGATCTATGGAGATCTTAATCTCTCCATCTGAAAACTCTCAGATTTAGCATCTTCAACATCTTCCATGCTACTATCTCCACCAGTTGTAGTTGTTGTTGAAGGTAACTGTAATGGACCTTGAGGAGAATCAGATTGTGAATTGCTTTTATTTGATGATTCTCCTCCTTCTTCTTGTGATGAATTCCACAAGTTAAACCCTAAAACAACTCCTGATTGTTTCTCACCATTCGAATTTGGCTTCCTGATGTGTAATCTATATTTCTACACATAACAGAGAAAATGAAAAGATGAGTTCCTTAAACAACAGTCATTGAAATTACCAAAGATGTTTACCTGTAAATGACTCTTCACTTCATCATTTGTTAAGCCTTCTTCTTGCATATGTTCTCTGATTTGTTTAGGAGTTGCCACTGTTATTAACCAGACAAAATATCACAACATATTCTGTATGAAGTAACCAAACTAAACAACACAAGATCATTGGTCTTTCTTTTACCTCCAGGTCCACCAAGCTGTTGCAATGCATTGACAAATCTGCGATGTAACTCAGGAGTCCAACACCTTCTTTGTTTCCGTAAACCTTGTTGCTGAAGAAATGGTGGTGGTTGTGGCATAGAGTTAGAAGTAATCCCACAAGAGGTAACAATGCCATTTCTTCTAATGGAACCTGAAGCTAAACCAAGACCTAAACCAGTTTCTACTTTTGGAATCAACCTCTCCTCAATCCTCTGCAACAATTAGATTAAACAAACTCAATCCTTTCTCCTTGATTCATCTTAAAACTACATAATGTTATCTCAACTTCAGGGATCAATTTACCTCAATCTCTAGTTTGTTGTTATTGATCATTGTATCTGTGAATCTTCGGTTTGAGATATGATCATCATTAGCTTTCCATTGCTGAAACTTCTTCTCCCTCATTAACTCTTCTCTCTTCAACAATTCCATCTCTCCTTCTTCTCGAATAGGTTTATTAACAGAAATGAAATCTTTCAACAATGGTTGAGTAACCATCTCCAAGCATCTCTTCTTTTCCTCCTTCAGATACAAAATCGCTGCAATAAACAAAGTTTCAGTCTCCTAAAAATCAAATTTCTCAAAATTGAAAAGATCAATCAAACAACGAACCATCATTAACAATCTGCAAAGACAAAGGAAGCTCAAGTAGACAACTTTCAAGCTTTCTCTTCTCTTCTTCAAGCTTCTCAACATGTTCATCAATTTTATCAACCCCAACAACATTCATGATCTTTAAAACTCCTCTCCTAGAACCACAGATCGATCCCAAACACAACTCATCACCCAAAGAACCCATTTTTATACCTTTTCTCAATCTGAAAACTTGGAAAGCAAAACTCAAACCACTCCAAAATCCATCATGATTCCAAAGCTACTCTCTTTCGATCACAGAAACAGAGTAAACACAGTAAGAAGAATCAAACATAGAAGAAGAGTGTAAAAGAAACAACTTTGAGATGAGATCTATAAGAAGTGATTATATAGAATCTTATAAGAGAAGAAGAAGAAAGAAAGAAGATTGATTGAAGGAAGAGGAAAGCTAGAAGATTCTGTGTAAATTGTGGGGTCTCTTTTTCATTTTTCTCTCTGTCTTTTTTGTAAAGATATCATAAAAACTCTTCGCTTCGTCGCGTATCTCTCTCTCTAATTTCTTATTATAAAAAAAAAAAAACTTACTTTCTCTGTAACGGGTTTTTTTACAACCTATTCACGAGTTGACTCGTTCTATAAACTCATACCAATTCTCGTGATTTTTCTTTTAATTTTAGCTCCATTTTCATTTTTAAATTTTTAAAACTTTTTTGTAATTTTGATTTTAAAGAAAATACTTTTTGTAACTTAAAACATCACTTTCTATTGCATGATGCATCTAGTGTTGGACCAATTTAATATTTGTTTTTATAGCAATCTGATGTGCAATATATCTTAAATAATTTAAATATTCATTCCAGAAAAATTCTATAGTGATTAAATAAAAATGATTTTTTCTAATACACTTCCTGTCCCAAAATAATTGATGTTTAAGTTTTTGCACACAGATTAAGAATCCATTTAATTTTTGTTTTTCTTTGATTTAGAATAAAAAATTTTAATCTAGTTATTGATTATTTAACCAACTAAAAATCAATATACAGAACATAAATTGTCAAAATAAATAAAAATATAACAAATTATGTATTAAAAATTGAAAACATCGTATAATTTAATACAAACACTACTTCCTAAAACATTAATTATTTTGGGACAAAAGGAATATATTTTTATACAAAATTTTATTAGAAAATTGTGTTATGTATTAGTAATATGCAGATTCGACAAGGTATTTGAAAATAATTTCGGTTAACGAATACAGTAGATATAAATTTAACTATTTGATCAAATATATGTTACTAATGTTATGTTGCATATATTAAAATCAATAAATATTATATATCACTTAATTTGTTTGTTGGATATTAGTATTAGCTCATAGCATTAGATATGAATAGCTTACTAGTAATTACACTAAACCCACTCTTCCTTTTTTTTTCAATCTAAATAAATGGTTGGTCCAACCAAATTTGTAACTATTTATTTTGGGGTTATGACTTGTAATATATATTTTCTTGTTGGTGTGAAATTGTGACTTCAATGAAAAGAATCGAATCTAAAGATAATTAAAAAAAAAAAAAAAGGTAATTGTCGGTGAAAAGAGTAACTTAAAAGATGTGGTGCGTCAAAGTCAAAGATACTAAAACTATGGGATTAGCGGCACAAAGAAATGTTAAATTTTCTTCTTTTTAATTTCGAGCTTTTGTGAATAAAAATGAGTTTTTTTTATGTTCTGTCTCTAAAAATTACGGCTAATTTCATATAAGCAAAGCAATATAATTCTCATACTCATTTTCAAATAAGTTTTACATCATATAAATTAGATTTATTTGAGCAAAATTTATTTCAACGTTGCAAAATTTTTGAAATGTTATATTATTTTTCAAAATTTTGATAATGATAGAAGGGAATTATATTGCCTATTATTTTTGCTTCACAAAGTTAATTTATATTTATAAAAAATAAACTATTTTTTTGTCAACGGTTGGATCGAGAAAATCCAATTTATAGCTTAAAGTTCATTTCTAAAATCCTTTCAAGTTATTAGTTGGATTATTCTAACCACAGACTAATATTAACTCAGCATATATAAAACTATATTTTAAATGGTAATTTATAAGGTTTTTTCGCATAAAAACCCTAACTCTAATATGTGCTCTTAAATTACTTATCTGAATTTTTAGATTCAACTATTTAAGGTATGAAACTTATAAGGACAAGTCGACACATGTACGTTAATTTTGTATGATTTAATTTTTTTATAAGTTACAAAATATTCTAAGAAAGTGATGCTATTCTCACAATAGAATAATAATGAGTATGATTAGGCATAATTTGACTCACCATATCATGTGCAAAGAATATTATTTTCTCTGACAAAACAACATGAAATACATTTTTTGTTGTAAAAAGTGTCACAAATAATATTCTTCGAATTTTACAAACCATGGGACAAATATTTTTTGAAAAGTCCAATCGAATCTCTATCTATTTTTATTTATTTTATGCTTCATTAGATTCTCAATTTCGTCTTTCATAGATATAAGAATCTTGCTCATTAACCAATCGTCAAAATATATGCACCAGTACACTTTTTAATACTATATTTTATACACAAATTTGATGTCACAAATATATTTTAGTCAAAATAAAATTATATATTTTGTGATTTTAAATATTGAATTATGGACCTATATCTTGTGTTGGATCCACATCGATTTTTCTCTATCTCCATTAGGTTTGTCGGATAGTCATAGTCAAAGAATCTAACATTGTATTCTTCTTTGGGGATTTCTTCAAATTCAATTATTTAATTCTTACGCCACTTATTATATTTTGTACTTAGGGTCCAGCTAATTTCATTTGTCTTAATCGTACTTATGTGCAGATTTGAATTTAAATCTAGATTGATGACCAAAAACAGTATTCCTAAACAGATTATATATATATATTGTCATCGAGTAATCTGGTATCTAGATTTTTTAACTGGAATTGGGTGAGATTCGAACTGATCATATGATGCAAACCAATTAGATCATCTGTTTTTTGATATTTTTTTATCAATTAATTCAACAAAACTTAATTTATATAATCCAAACTTTATCATATTATGTACATCAATTTTTTTTTTGTCTAATATAAAACTCGACAAGTCCAAGTTCTTTTATCCCAAAACTTCATATAATATCACATAAAGATTTGAGATTCAATTACTAATTTGAATTTTATCACGCATATTGTGCCCAACTACTTAAATTTATTCATACTATGTAAAAGAATATTTGCATGCACTTTATGAATAATTACAAACATGATTTTTTTTTTCTTCAAAAATTAATAATCATATTTTTTTTGTTAACATTTGGCCACAACTGGCCGGTCCATTAGCTAAATTCCTGCATAATGCAGGCGACGAGACTCAATCTCGAGACATGCAAGTGCGCCTGCCTTTAGTGAACTTACCACATGTTACTAGGCTAAAGGTCACTTGCTAATACGCTACATAACAGATAATTTATGAATTTATTAACCCAAAATTTATGATTTTCGGTTATTTCAGAGAATTATATCAATTTTATTTAATTGCTACATAATATCAATTTTATTTAATTGCTACATAACTGATGATGCAGCTAAATAACATGTTAGTGACATCTAGTTATCAAATGATGTTTTTTCTTTTGTCAACACCAAATGAAGTTTTATGCAGTTTTTTTTTCTTTTCTAATTAATATACATGTTAACTAGAATTCATGAGTACATTCATATAATTTTCAATAGAAAACTTCCAAATAATTATTCCAAATATTTTCATTTAAAAATAATTTATTTGTTTTATTATGGTATAAGTGTTTCCATCTCTCTTGCGATTTAGTCAATGACTGACATGAATTTTGAAGTAATGTATGAAACGTCGAGTCGTTAGTCGTTATGAGTTTTGGACCAAAACTTTTGGTGAATGGTGACTATAATTTTAATATATTAAATTAGGACCTAGATTCGGTAATTGAAGGTTTATAAACTTCGAAACAATAACAGTTTAGGATTTTAATATTATAATTCGATAAATCATAACAAATGTGTGTTTTATGATAAAATATAAAAATAGAAAAAATATTAATATGGTAGTAAGTAAGTAATAAGTAGGGAATTGGATTATTGTCGGAAGAGAAACATGAAAATGGAATAATAACCCAAAAAAAAAAAAATCACTATTTCACTATAAGAATCTTTCACGTGACAAAAATACCTAATTGGTATCGTCACGACTTTTGTTTTTTTTTTTATGATTCCATTCCCATCATTCTGTTTTCTTCCACACTTGTCTTTTTTTTTTCCCAAAACTACATCAACAAAAATTGAATATGTGAAACTAAAGCAACAAAAACCTGTTTTTTTGCCTATTGGAAATATTTTTTTCTTTTAACACAGCCTATTAGAATTTTTCTTTGTAAAACTTTAGGTAAAAACATTTAAAAAATTGTATTAGAAAATGTCATTATTATTCATGTTATGCTGATTGACAAAATTTTAACATAATCTCATTAGATTACGCTATTAGACGATTATACAATTACCAATCGAAGCCTAAATTATGTTTTTCTAATCTTTACATGAATGTATGCCACATTTATGATTTAAATACTCGAAAGTGAAGATATATCCACCTAATCCAAAAGCTCTTCCATAAAGGTTGGAGAACAGAGTTACAAAGAGAAAATGTGATACATTAGTTTGATTTGGGCCTAATTAGAAAATTGTATAATTTGGGCCCAATTGGAGAAATTGTATGATTTGGGCCAAGTTGCAGAAATTGTATGATTTGGGCCCATTACATGTTCCCTCTCAGAACTAGAAAATAAAACCTTTCTAACCTTTTTCTTTCCTGATTTCCTCTGAATCTTCAATATTTACAATCGCCGGCGAGATTTATCGGTGGCCGTTGAATAGTTACGGGTTAAATTAGCAGAAACGAGTAAAGAGACACTTCTTAATCCAACTTATCTTCAACAGAAACTCTCTTTGTTGATAAATGATGTCGGGAAAAACCGAAGTTGAAGCGAAGAGAGTGTTCATAGGAGCAGGATGCAACAGAGTCGTCAATAATGTCTCTTGGGGAGCTTCTGGTCTTGTCTCTTTCGGTGCCCAAAACGCTGTTGCTATTTTCTGCCCTAAGGTCTGTTTCTTTCATTGTTGTTTCTACGGTCAACCCTTTTATTCAGAAGTAAGATGTGAACTTTTCTGTTTTATGTGTGGAATTTTTTCAGACTGCACAGATTCTTACAACGCTTCGAGGTCACAAAGCTTCTGTGAATTGCACTCATTGGTTACCTAGTAGCAAATTTGCTTACAAAGGTACTTTCTTTTTCTTCTTCTACCTGCTGAAAATTTTGAACACTTGGGTCTGTGGAACTTTTTGCTTCTTGATTTAGAGTTTTTATTGTGTTGAATTGCCATAGGCATTAGAAAAGAATAGACTTTTGGTGTTAGGAGGTTCTTTAATTTTTCTTGCATGACTTATCTATTAGACCGTATTGTGCTCATCACTTTATTGAATCGGATTGAGAATTTAGTTAGTACTCAGAAGAGTTTTTGAGTTTTATAGCTGTGATTATTAGACAGCACTGTAGTGAAACGTAAGACATAAGGATTCAAATGTCTGTATATTGTCTGTGGTGGTTTAGTTGCTGTGAATGATTAAACTTTGTAGAGCATTGAACTATATACATATGCTGACCTAAATATATTTTATGATATATTCGCAGCCAAGCATTTAGATCGGCATTATCTACTCTCAGGTGATACAGATGGTATCATCATCCTCTGGGAATTTTCTATTCTCAATAATAATGTAAAGTCTCCCTATCTCTGTTTGATCCGATATTTTGACCTGTATTATCTCTGATACCTACTATGTTGTCTGCAGAAGTGGAAACATGTACTACAAATACCACTGTCTCACAAGAAAGGTGTTACCTGCATCACCGCTCATATGGTTTCTGAATCCGAGGCAATGTTTGCTTCTGCTTCTTCGGATGGAGTCGTGAATGTCTGGGATATTTCTTTTCCGTCTCAGTCTACAGGTACGCAATAAAGTTCTTACGGTATATACTGATTAACAAAAAGTGAAGTATGTCTTCTAAGCAATATATAATCTGCAATTTTTCATCCACTGTATTTTCTGTTGCAGAGGAGTGTAAAGTTTTGTGCCTGGACTCCATCTGCGCTGACTCTAAAGCAATAGTAACGCTTTCGTTAGCGGAATTGCCTCAAAATGCTGGTCGATTTGCTCTTGCGATGGGTGGACTTGACAACAAAATCAAACTATACTGTGGAGAAAGAACAGGAAAGGTACTCCCGATTTGCTTCTGTGTGAATATATTCTCCAAAATTACAATTGTGACAGTTCTTTTTTTATTTCATTCTTTGGCAGTTTACTTCTGTTTGTGAGCTTAAAGGCCACACGGACTGGATTCGAAGTTTGGACTTCTCCTTACCATTACAGTCAACAGGAGAAACAGCCAATAGTATTATGCTTGTGAGTTCTTCCCAGGACAAAGTCATTCGGATCTGGAAACTCGTGGTAGTAGGTGATGTTGGCTCGTGGCAAAGAGAAATCTCTCTAGCTTCTTACATTGAAGGCCCAGTTTTCGTCTCAGACACATTCACATATCAGATCTCAGTTGAATCTGTTTTGATTGGACATGAAGATTGGGTCTATTCTGTGGAATGGCAACCTCCAGTTATCGATTCAATTGATGAGCGGTTAGTTAACCACCAACCACTGTGCATTTTATCAGCTTCAATGGACAAGACAATGATGATTTGGCGACCGGAGAAGAAAACAGGGGTGTGGGTGAACGTGGTATGTGTTGGAGAGCTAAGTCACTGTGCTCTTGGTTTCTACGGTGGCCATTGGAGCCCAGATAGTTTGTCAATTCTAGCCCATGGATACGGTGGATCATTTCATCTCTGGAGAAATGTCAGTAGCAGCGAAGAGTCTGAGAATTGGCAGATGCAGAAAGTCCCATCTGGGCATTTTGCTGCCGTGACTGATGTCACATGGGCTAGGACTGGCGAGTATTTGCTATCTGTTAGTCACGATCAGGTCAGAATTTAGGTTTTAGAGGTTAAATGATTCATTATATCCAATCTCTGCTTTGTATCCTTTACTAGAAATAATTAAAGTTTGCACAAGATGGGAAACAAAATAACTTCTCTGACATTTCATTCTTCTAATATGTGATTTTGCAGACTACCCGTGTGTTCTCATCATGGAAGAATGATGAGGGCAATGAAGCAGAGGATGAGCATTGGCATGAATTGGCTCGTCCTCAGGTTCATGGGCATGACATTAACTGTGTGGCTATGGTTCAAGGTACAGGCAACCACCGTTTTGTAAGTGGAGCAGAGGAGAAAGTTGTGAGAGTGTTTGAGGCTCCTCTATCATTCTTAAAGACTCTGAACCACACTTGTGCGGGAGGAGAAGGAAGCTTCCCTGAGGATTTACAATCAGATGTACAAGTTCTTGGCGCGAATATGTCTGCTCTTGGTTTATCGCAGAAACCTATCTACTTGCGCTGTGAGTGTTTGATTGATTTGTTACCGTTTGTAGCCTTTTACTAAATGCAATGTTGAATTCATAGTGTTTTCATTTTTACAGCTTCTAGTGAAACAGTGGAGAGAAATGGCGTAGGAGAAGGTTTGGATACATTTGAGACGGTTCCAGAGGCGGCTCCAGTGGAGTTGAAGGAGCCTCCAATTGAAGATCAGCTTGCATTTCACACTTTATGGCCAGAATCCGATAAACTCTATGGTCATGGTAATGAACTCTTCTCACTCTGCTGTGACCACAAGGGAAACCTTGTTGCTTCGTCGTGTAAGGTAAGCTACTGTAGATTCAGATTTTAAGTTCTTTGATCCCCTTAATTCCTATTTGAGTAGGACTTGTATATGAAACAATGTATTAAATCAACCACAAAATTCTTCAGGCTCAGTCTTCAACTATGGCGGAAATATGGCTATGGGAGATTGGGACATGGAAAGCTGTTGGTCGTTTGCAATCTCACACCTTGACAGTGACACATTTGGAGTTCTCTTATGACGACACTCTGCTCTTGTCTGTCTCCAGAGATCGTCACTTCTCAGTTTTCTCAATCCAAAGAACAGGTAGACTCCTAAACTTGGAACTGTTATGATTCTTGTCTACTCTTGGATATCGCAGTAGTCCTCTAAGTCACTCTGTATGTTTGTCTTACCTTGATCATCTCTGTTCAGACAATGGAGAAGTTAGTCACAAACTGATGGCAAAGGTTGAAGCACACAAGAGAATCATATGGGCATGTTCATGGAACCCATTTGGTCACCAATTTGCAACTTCATCAAGGGATAAAACTGTGAAGATCTGGTCCATCGAGAGAGATGGTCGTATCAAACAGATACTTACGTTGCCTCAGTTTGGGAGCAGTGTCACCGCCGTGGCCTGGACCGGACTAGACCGCAAGGAGAAGACTGGATGTATGGCAGTTGGGATGGAAAGTGGGCTGATAGAGTTGTGGAAGATAAAGGTAGGAGAAACAGAAGAAGGTACAATTGCAACATCAGAGATTGCTCTGCAGCTCGTGCCATTTATGTGTCATGTCTCAGCTGTGAACAGGTTAGCATGGAGACCAGCCGAGAAATCAGAGACTTGCAAAACCTTGGTAAGGTTAACTTCGTGTGGGGATGATAATTGTGTGAGAGTTTTTGATTTTAGTTTTTGAGTTAGAACTAAAAACTCCTGGTGTTTAAAGATCATGGCCAACTCTCAATAGCATTATTGTACTATTTATTCAAATTTTGGTGGCTAAGTTGAAACATGTTATCAAATCATTTTTTTTCATTGCATTAATTTTAAACCAAAATAAAATTTATGAATCCATTTCATTATTCTCCTTCTTGTTCAAAATCAAGATACATATAAATACCTAAAGAAACAATTGTTTTCACAAGAACTCGGACACTTTTCCAAAGAGGAGAACTCAAAACAAAAACAAATCTATGGCCTAAAAGATGTTTGTTAACTTATAGACCTCTACTTCTCTGTGATTGAAGGGAGGAAAAAGATGAAAAGCTCCTATCTATGCTCGAACACTAATCCGCGAGGTTCCAGATAATCAATCTCCAGAACTAACCAAAGTGACCACTTGGCACCTAAAACAACACCAGCCATCAGATGACACAACTGATGAGATGCATCAAATGAGAAACTTAAGTCATTTTGTATACCTTAGACAATGATTCTCATTGTGTTGTTTCCTGCAGAGGAATTTCTGATGTGTTTCTAGTCTTCTTATACCAAAAGAACATGGACCAAAGTGCTCTAAGCAATACTCCATTAGCAAAATGTGGAATAAATAAACGCCCCCAATACGGGTAGTAAGGTCCAGGAAGTTTAATCAGAGTGAAGAACATCATCATAGTTATCAAATGCCATGGTACTTCTGCTTCCTGCAAAACAAAATCTTCTTAATAACCGAAGGATTTCGAAACTGTCACAGCAATCTATCAAACGAGGAGCATAATTAACAGCTGATTCATATTCAGTTTCGGCTACCTTAAGACTAGCAGAGCTCTTCAAAGCACTTTCTTGTATAATGCTTGCAACAACTATACCGATGACTAACGGAAACGGGACTAAAGCAAGTTTCCTCTCATGTGCACAATAAGACATCTCACTGATTGAAGTAACGGCCAATATGGGAACAAACAAGAATTTAACAACTGATATAGTGAGATCAAGGACGAGCTGTATGAAGTTACTAAATGCTCTATTCCATGGGAATTCCTTAACCGGCTTTGGGGAATTTTCCCAAACATCTTTTGTTTTTCTCAATAGATCATCGAAACTAAGCCTCTTTGGTTCCTCTGAATGCTCAGATTCCATATGAATTGAGCGACAAAGGAATCTCTTTGATACAAAGGTACAATCTTTACTGTACATGAACTGCAAACAAAAGTCACAGCAATCAATAACTCATAACATGAACAAATCTGTGGGAAAATCATAAAATTCATAATATGTATATTACAAATAAAAACCGTAAATTGCTAAATGCCCAATGAAAGGTTCATAATTGACAAGTTTGATGGACCCAAAAAGAGATTTTAACCTCTAATTCACTATTTTATCTAATAAAATTGATTCAATTTAATCTCAACAATCCATAATAAGCATATGCGTACATAAGAAACGATGAAAAGTAGCAAAATTTTTCTAAGTGGTGGAGCTATATTGGAGAAGAGAAGACAGTTCGTTACCTGGGTGGTAAGAAGAGGAGAGTGAAGTCGCAGAGCCAGTGAAGGTCGAGGCGAAGAAAGAAAGAGATGAGACATGGCCATTTTTATATGTTGAGATTGAATCTTTCACTGAAATTCCATTGAAGAAGAGGTTTTATGAATAGAGAGGATAAGACTGAAACGAGGGTTCAAGCTTCGTTAGAAGAGAAACAGCAACGTCGTTGAGAAAAAAGAAAAAAAAAAAAAAAATGGAAGAAGGTAGGGATCACATGCGGCAACGACCAGTGTAAGATCACGTGAGCTCCTCTAGAAAATATACATTTATGCGAGTGATAAAAATTGGGCTTTTGCTCATCACCAGTGTTATTACTGGGCTTTTCATAAATCCGGCCCAAGGAATTTTATATTGGGCCGTAAGGCTAAAATTTTAATATATTTTTATTTTATTTTACAACAAATAATCTAAGGAGAAATCTTAAATAGTTAAATGTTTTGACCCAAAAATGGTTGCAGCACGTCCGGTCGTTAACTCCTCGCGCCGTTGCCGCCGTTTCTAGGACCGACATGTACAATTTTACCCCAAAAAAAAAATTATGGGAGTTTTGATTTTAGATGATTATGTAGTTTTTTTTTTCTCAACATCGGATTGATAAAACCCGATTCATAACCTAATGCAGCGAATAAAAATCAAACCCTAGTGCCAAGTCATTAGCTGGATCATCTTAACTATCAGACTGAGAACAATTCGGTGATATAGTTTATGTGATAGTAACCGGAGTTTGGGATATTTGAGTTATATAAATTTGATTTGAAGTTGAAGGAATAAAGACCAAACCTAAAAGCAAGATAACATTCAAATAACATGATTAATAGTAATTTTTTCCTTTGTCTTATACTAGAATGAAAGTGAGTCAACATCAAAACCCTTTCTTAATAAATTAGGTCTGGCTCCAACCAAGCCATAATAAACTAGTGTTTAGGTCTCTACAACATATTAAAATTTTAGAGATGACATTTTTTGTAAGTAGTCAGTTGGACTTGATGTTTAGTGGTCAATCTAGAAAAACCATATTAGAAAACAACAATTGGTTAAAAGGAACTAATAACTAAATTTTAAAATTGTGGAACACAATTGGGGAGTTGGATTTTAAATTATAAATTTGGGTGAAATTAATTAAAATTCAATCTGGTGCAATTGGATTAAGGTTCAAAATTTGGATAATTACTATATAATACTTTCAAATGAAAATAGATCGTTTTCTCTTTTTTCTAAAAAAAAGAATCTTAATAATTCTCTGTCTAAACAAAATTTATTATGGATGCGATATCTTATTTATAAATTGTAATAAGAAAAATAACTGTAAAATTATCGAAGTTGAGTTGGTTTAGTTAGTTAAAAATTCTTATGATTACATTTTTTTCTGTAAGGTTTAAATTGCCAAACATCTTTTGTAAGCGTGTTAATTGGCAAGAAAACCGAATTTTAAGGGTCTCGGTGTTAGTTGTATAATAATTATTTTTTGTCAATATTGGGCTATAACGAGTCGATCAATTAACTAAATTTCTACGTAATATAAGCGGCAGAATTCGATCTCTATATATGCAAGTATGCCTACCTTTAGTAGACTTACCGCATATCACTAGGATAAAAACCATTTGCGAATTAGTTGTATAATTATAAATCATAAATTCATAATTTTACATTCAAACAATAACTATTAGTAAATTAAAGACCAACTTTTTTATATAAAGTAAATTAAGTACCAGAATTCTAAAGTTGGGTCGTTGCCCCTACTGACCATTTAGATAGTCGCAATATCAACTACATTGTTTTTACTTCGCGTGCAAAACTTTGATTGATACATCATACAATAATGGTCTGGATTGAAATGAAGTAAACCAAAAGCAATCAAATATAGAATGCCAAAAACTTTATAAAATTAAAACAATATTAAAAAAACACAGTTATGGTTAGTTTTTGGGGTTATATGGAATAAATAAGTGGATAAGATCCATAAATAATGTAAAGCAAGATATGCTATGAAGTGTCGGCATTTAATAAATTCGATATTGTTACGTAATAGTATCTTATTTTTCTTTACTACTATGTATTATTTTATTCATTTTAGTGGTTCTTTTAACGTGTAAGAAAATGAAATAAATATTTTAGTACAAATCCTGATACACGAATTCACAACCAAACAAAAGTTTCTGACAAAGTAAAATTTATCTTCACTGTCGAATCATATTTTAGAATCTTATAACGTGATTGGATCTATAGTACAGTGGCTATGATCTTATTTTTATAAAATTAAGATACCATTAGAGTCTACACTAATACGATCACATTGTACTATGATTTTTGCAGCTTTGTTCTATAATTTAATTAAGAAGTTTTTGTACAGAACAAACAGAAAACAATTAAGGACTTTTTAATGTTGATTATTCTATAAATTAGAAGAAAAATATAATTTCGACCAAAAATAAAATAAAATAAAATAGCTTACATATTAGCATTACATTTACCCTCAACGTTTTTATTTGATAAGTTATTATATTTTATTTCCTCTATTTACATTATTGGTTAGAAGTTCAGTTTTTAATATATTGATTAGATTTAGATTTCTAAAGATAGTTTTTAAAATTTAATATTTTCCCTACATATTAACAAAAGAACAATATTGATAATTGTATACAATAATGAAGAATCATATATATATATATATATATTTACTATAGTTTTGAAATTTAAGCACACATATCACAGAAAGAATAAGTTCTAGTGCGCACTATATTAATGGATATTTAAACCAATATTGTCGCCTAATTTTCGGTGCTTTGTTTAAGGATATAATCGACAACCCTTCAATGGAGATTGAAAAGACAACATTTAAGATTCTCTAGGATTCTTTTTTTTGGTCGGATTAATTAATAGGATTCTTAATTGGGTGAAGTCCAATTCAAACCGTCATTACTTCATTAATGTTACAAAACATGTAATAAATCTCCATTATTAAGCAAAATCACATAAACTACTACTCCTTTACTGTTGTATTATGATTTTGGTCAAATATAACTCATATAATCATAAAAATATCTCTTAATCGAAAATATTTAAATTTTTCATAAAATGTGCATATATATAAAATTTTATTTTTTGTCAACGGATTTAAACATACAAAAATATTTTATCTTTATGTCAATAGTTATCTCGATCTTTATGTCACTTTATTACCAAAACTTTACATTTTATGTTGACATGAGGAAGAGGCATATGACATTTAATCTAGTGGTATATCATAAATCCACTAAAGATATACATATTTATATATCAAAGATTAAATCATATTATTTACATTATCTAAGAATTTGACTAATATGCCGGTCAGTTAGGACCTAATATTAATAAAAAGAAAAAATGGGAGGACTGAACCGATCAATTCATAAATAATAGATGTGTGTCACTGTTAGACTTCACTCCGGTGGAGAGCAAATGACATTTAATAACTAATATTAGACATGATATTTATCTGCGCATATCAAAAATCATACTCCCTCTGTTTCATTATATAAATTGTTTTAGAGGTTTTTTTTCTGTTTTAAAATATAAGTTGTTTTCAAGAATCAAGACAAAAAGTAAACTAAAAGTAAACACAAATTTAATTCATCATATTTTTTTTCATTTTTTATTTTCTTTTAACTCATCTCTTTTTCTATTATTTAATTAAAAATTAAGATAAAATAATTAATTCTTTTAGAAAATACAAAAAACAAAATTTTCTTAATCGGTGTGCATTCAAACAAAACAACTTATATTATGAAATTTAGGTAGTATAAAAAAAAAAAAAAAATCAAAGAATCAAATCTTTGTCCACACTACTGCTGTCTTAGTGACCCACTGGTTTAATCTTTCGTCCTTATCTAACCAAAACTTGCAGCTCACAATCACAGCGATGCATATCTCATCTTTTCACTTTCATGATATATTATTGTGATCATTAAAGTTAACATTCTTTATAACTACCATGCTCGTGATATATTCTCGAATCTCAATAACGACAGGATTTGGAACAGCGGTCGAATCGGAATAATCACAACATAAATTAATACTAATGATCATAAATTAATTTTGAGTGAGAATGTATGATGTATTTTTATTAGAATGTAAAAAATATATCATAAGTTTTTTCTTTTGATCTAATATACAAGATTTACGATGCAAGTGGCCTTTAAGTCTATTGGCAGCGGTAAGTTCACTAAAGGTAAGCGCACTTGCACATTCAGAAATCGAGTCTTGACGCCTGCATTATGTAAAAACTTGACTAATAGACCGGTCAGTTGTGGTTCAATGTTGACCACAAAAAAAAATACAAGATTTACGATTTCTTTATTTATTATTGATTTTAAGTTAGAAGATTACAATTCTTAATATGTTATTAGAACTCTCTAAGTTGTCCATACAGATGTATGATCTATTTTATTATTGTATTTTTGATGAGTTTGAATTCACATTTTTAAAAAACCAATAGAATACAATGTGAATCAGATTTTAAAATTAGATATCACTGTATTGTAATATATAACATTCTTGTCAACTATTTATGAGTTGAAAATTTATTCTTAATATTTTCATTTTTTTTTGTCAAAAATTTATTTCTTTCGTAAGATTTTTTAAATTTACCTAAAAAAAGCTAAATTATTCTTACTATGATGGTCATGACCGGCCCAAATATTTTTACGCCTAAAGCAAATTTTTTATTTATAAAATAAAATAAGAATTTGAAGGATTCGACTAATTTTCTCAAAGTGAATCAGCAATATGCTACCACTACCCTATAATAAAACCTCAAAAATGATGCCCCTAAAAGTGTTTATATATTTTGGCGCCTAAAGCGCATGCTTTATGTGCTTTAACTCAGGCCACTAGTGATGATGGTAACTCAGATATATGTAATTCGATTCTATTCTTCTACTACTCCTTCTGTTTCATTTTATAAGGAGTTTTAACATTTTTCACAAAGATTAAGAAACATATTAATTATTTCTTACAAATTGATTTAATATTTAATTTAAATACAACTTAACCAATCATAAATAATTTTACTGAATATTAAAGGTCAAAACATATCAACTTTTTTAAAATTTTGCCTAAAACTATGCAAAACACCTTATAAATTGAAACAAAATAAAAATCTTAAAACCCCTTATATTTTGAAACAGAGGAAGTAGTAGTTAACATTATATTTTTTTAAAAAAGTTATAAATTGAATTTTATCGATCTAATTACTTAAAAAAATTTGTTAACTTGAAAAAGAACACAACACCAATCACGACATCTCATAATTCGTGTGATCGATATGCGGTTTGGTATATAAGCTTTATTTAGCATGCTTAACTAACAAAATTTTTTTTTAGTTTTTTTCTCTATATATATATTTCTTTATAATTTTTATTGGCAACGTTTCAGTTGATTATAATAGTATCAAAATAGTGAAACAATAATGCAATAACGTTAATAAGTGATGGTCCCGTGCATGAAAATTATTAGTTTATATTTCACCGAATCGAGACATTTGATTCCCATCTCCGAGGGCTAAATGATAGGGTTACTATAATATTAGTTATACTCAAACAAAAACATGTGACTGTACTTTGAGTTCACTTCCAACTACCAAACATGCCTAATGAATAGTTCGAGTAATTGTTATGTAAAATTTTAAACTTCTAGTTTATACATTTGCTTCTCAAACATGAATCTGACTAATTATAAATATTAATCTGAATGAAATTTAAAATAACTCCATGACTGGGGAGTTAAATCATGTTGATATATTACTAAATAAGCCTTAACATACACTTTTCTTCTTCTTCTAGGTTTATATCTAATAACATTACTGACTTAACCATAAAAGTAGATGTTCCAAAAAAAATTTGTTTCAAAAAGATAGTTTTATATTTCGCCTCCGAATCTAATTCCGTCATTTTTCATTTAGATTAGTTACGAGAGTTTTAAATTATAAGGCTGATTTTCTGTCTAGCAGTCTTCAAAATCTGACCAGAAATCAATATTTTGTTGACTATGTACCACAAATTGGCTCTCTTTTTTACTTTAATTAATTAGTAAGTTAAGTTAGAAAAAAAGACAGTGTTATTTTTTTAATGCATATTTGACTCAATATTTTGTAGTTTGCTCTTATTTATTTATTTTCATTTTTCTTTCTTATTGTTTTTGCTAGAATAATAAATGAGATTGAATTATCATTGAAAATTTTTTTTAATATGTATAAAATTTTTATATATATATATATATATATTATTTTGATATAAACAGAGTATTAACTAAGAAAAGCGATCTATTTCTCCTTGTGTAGTTTCATATAGCATCATAAATATTCGAAATTTGATCTTCAATATTTTATGTTTTAATGACCGGATTAAACATATATTATTTGATCTGTTTAAGTTAAGATACTCATTTTGTATGTAACTTTATATGTTTATTGTATGCGATACGTATTTCCGTTATTATATAATTTTTTATTTGAAATAATTAGAAAAATTATTAAATTTTTAGATGAATTTAACAAAAATAAATTAGATAACAAATAGTACCGACGAAATTATCCATTCGTATTTGAATCTGAAAAAATAAAATTGAGTAGGACCACAAATATCAGCCTACAAAGGTGCATATGTCTATAAAATAAACGACCCTAAACATATTATTTGGCTCTTCATATAAACCAAAAGCCAACGAAGCAAAGCATCTTCCAAAGATAAAAAAATAATTTGATTTCAAGCTTAATGCCACGTGGTATTTTGATCAAACCATTCAAATAAAATAATAATATGATTATTTGCATATATAAGTCAAGTTTTTGCATGTAAGAATTCACAAATACGAGAAAGAAAGATATCTTCAGACGCGGAAAATAGAGAGAAAAAAACAACCAAAAAGCTTAAAAAAGGATTATAGCTACAATGGTGACTCTTAAAATGGAGATTTGCATTGAGTTAGTGAAACTAACCGTAGATTTCGTCGCCGCCGTAGCAGAATCAATTGAAGTAGCTTTCAGACACCGTCCTCCGCCTATGATTCAGTATTCTCCGTCAATGAATGGTCACCGGAGTAATTACACCGCCGTTCCAATTCCTCTTGTAGGGTTTCTGTAATCAGTTAATTAATGTATTTCTTCATTTTGTGTTATATTGTTACCAAATGGGGTTTCAGACAAAAGCTCAGATTCATACAGAAGATCAAGATGTGGTTTTGTGTAATAGATTAAGTAAGAGTTTATATACACATGAGTGAAGTCGTGAATATATTAAAGCTTAGAAGATGTTTTCGATCAATCGTGTATATATATTTTTATTGTCATTTTCTTTTATTTTTAATGTATAAAAGTATTTTGTTTATTCATAAGATCTAATATATAACACATATTTGCTCTGATAATATTCACATTTTCAAGGTAGATCTCATTAAATAGGCTAGAATGTGGGTCGGAATAGTTTATTATAGTACTCGACAATATACAAAAATGAAATATATATAAGAAATGATAATCTTATGATCTTATCCAATGTTTGAGATTTATTATTACGGTGGTCTCCACCAAGTTACGTGTCCGATTCTTTGTTCTCTATTTTTGCCCAAAAAAAATGTTTTTAAGAAAAATCAGAAAATGATATATATAGTCTAAATTTATTTCATTTTGTTGAAAATTATTTATTTGATTATAATAATAATATAACTTTACTATTTGA
>OVBA01000256.1:0-79174 GCA_900406435.1 Lepidium aucheri
AAACAACCTAAAATAGTACTCTAAAACCATTAAAAATCACACTTATCAAGGATCGACTCTTGAAGTCTTCTCCACCGGTTCTTTCATCAACAAGTCACAAGGATCGATCCTTTGAGGTGTTCTTGTGATCTTCTCAGTTCCAAACCCACCACGAGGCGCACATCATTTTAGTATCAGAGCCGAAAGGTTCCACGGTAACACTTTGTATCGTGTTCCAACCATTTCTATCTTTTTCTTCTTCTTTTCTTGCATTTGAATTATTTCTTAAACCGTATAAAAAAAAGAGTTAACGTTGCCATTTGAATTTGCTTGTTACTTTCCTTATAATTTTCTATTTGCATTTAAACATAATTGTGTTACAATCTCTTGCTTTTAGTTTAAAATTTTCGGTCATTAATCTGAAACTTACCATTGATTTGGGTGATTAGAATGAAATAAATTAAAATTTTTGGATTCAATCTTGTGAGAATTAATTTTGTTTGCCTCTAATACTTGTTCCAACAAAAGGTAATTAATGGTTTGATTTGTTTTTCTCTTCTTGTGTACAAGGAACAATGTTGGAGCAAAACGAGACTGTGTATAGGTTGGTTGGGTTTACCAATACCCTCATCAACATTCAATCGTTACTCACAACGCTTGCAGCCCACATGGACAATCTGGAGCGCTCGCTACCACCCACTACACACGCACCGCCCAACCAGAGCACCTCGTGGACTCCGGAAACTAATCCATCACCATATGGATCACCATGACATGAAGAAGATGAGCATATGGAATATGATTCTGACGAACAACCCTTGCCACGTAACCTACGACACGCTCAACCACGACCTCACCCTCCAAATCGGCACCAATATCCAGAATACGAGGAAGAATAAAGGAGAAGACCCAGAGCGCATGCTGGTCATGAGCGCGATCCGGACTGGCCGCGTCATGAGCGTGCTCCGGACTGACCGTGTAACGAGCACGATCCGGACTGCCTGCATCACCGCGACACGGATGCAGCAGCTTGGCACGTGAACCCGAAACTCACCGTGCCTACATCTGCTGGACGCATCAACCCGGAGGATTACCTAGATTGGGAGCAATGTCTAGATAACATATACAAATGCTACGAGTACCCTAGTCAGAAGAAGGTAGCCTTTGCTGCAGCCCAACTCACAGAGTCAGCCCTTGCATGGTGGGATCGTGAAGTAATCGACCGAAGACGCCTACACCTTGGACAGATCACCACTTGGGAAGAGATGAAGCAACTAATAAGGAGGCGATATGTGCCATCCTATTACCACCGTGATCTACAAAAGAGGTTCTGAAAGCTGTCCCAAGGAACCAAGACCGTAGAGGAGTATTATGACGAGTTCGAACTCCTCAAGAACCGGCTAGAAGTTGAGGACTCAGAAGAAGCTCTAATGGTTTAGTTCATAGACGGATTGCAAGAACGAATAGCGGCTAAAGTGGAGAGGAATCCGTACCATGATCTCCAAGAAGTTCTACACTTGGCCATTCAAGCAGAATAGCACATCAAGAGGAAAATCACAACACAGCCTAAATCATTATGGAACGCACCAAAGGCTAGTGATTCCAACCAAAAGAAGATTGAGATCGAATCTCTATACAAGAAGCCAAATGCGGAGTCTAGCAAGACCAATGAGGTACCAAAAGCACCTCAAAATATGCGGACTCGTGATGTTACTTGTTTCAGGTGCCAAGGACGTGGACACATGGCCCGTGACTGTCCAAACAAGCGTGTCATGATCATTACCGCCGATGGTGGATATGAGTCACAAGATTAACCTGAAGATGAACCAGAGGAGCTGAGTCCACAAATTGAATATCCAGACCATGGAAATGCTCTTGTCATCCGGCGCATACTAAGCACCATCGTGGATGAAGAAGACAAGATGCAAAGGGAAAACATCTTCCACACACGTTGCACCGTCCATGAGAAGGTATGTAACCTAATTATAGATGGAGGTTCGTGTGCCAATGTTGCTAGCAGGTACATGGTGGAAAAACTCAACCTTCCACGAACCAAGCATCCACATCCGTACATGCTCAGCTGGCTGAACAATAAAGCTGAAGTCAATGTGGACGAGCAAGTCACCATACCGTTTAGCATTGGAAGATATCGGGACCACGTAATTTGCGATGTGATTCCCATGGAAGTTAGTCACATCTTGCTTGGAAGGCCATGGCAATACGATAGAGAGGTGCTACATCATGGCCGAACCAACCTTTACACCCTAGTGCACGAGAAGAAGAAGTTCACACTCGCACCATTAACACCAGCTCAAGTGCGTGAACTACAAAGCAAACAAGCTAAGGAAACCGAGGTTACACGTTCTCATCTTTATATCTCTTCAAACTCAGTTTCTAAGCTATTAGTAGCCATAGTACGGTACTAGTCATGGTCTAACAAAGAGTGTTTAGTGGCAGGATCAACTGAGACCACTCTACCTATGGAGATTGCAAAACTTCTAGAACAATTTCAAGATGTCTTCCCGAAAGAGATACCACCTGGCTTGCCACCACTTAGAGGAGTCGAACACCAAACTGACCTCGTGCCCGGAGCACCATTACCTAACCGACCTGCCTACCGCATGAAACCCGATGAGACTCACGATCTGGAGAAGCAAGTCCGTGAGCTAATGGAGAAAGGGTACATAAGGGAGAGTCTCAGCCCGTGTGCAGTCCCGGTGTTGCTGGTACCAAAGAAAGATGGAGCATGGAGGATGTGCATGGACTGCCGTTCCATCAGCAACATCATCGTCAAATACCATCATCCCATTCCACAGTTAGACGATATGTTAGATGAGCTATCCAGAGCTGCCATCTTCTCAAAAGTGGACTTGAAGAGAGGATATCACCAAGTACGGATGAGAGAAGGAGATGAATGGAAGACTGCTTTCAAGACTAAGCAAGGTCTGTATGAGTGGCTTGTCATGCCGTTTGGACTCACCAACGCGCCAAGCACATTCATGCGCCTTATGAACCAGGTTCTTTGACCTTTTATCTCAAAGTTTGTTGTCGTATACATTGATGATATCTTGATTTATATCAAGAACTTGGTTGAACATGTCTCACATTTAGAGATGGTTTTGAGTACACTTCGCAAGGAAGGTCTATACGCTAACCTTAAGAAGTGTGTCTTTTATACTAATGAGCTAGTATTTCTAGGCTTTGTTGTTAGTTCCACAGGTCTAAGAGTTGATCAAGAGAAGGTCAAAACCATTCAAGAATGGCAAACCCCAACTAACATGGGGCATATTCGAAGTTTTCACGGAATGGCTAGCTTTTACCGATGATTTATGCAAGATTTCAGCACCATAGCAGCCCCACTCACCGCGGTTATCAAGAAGGATATACCTTTCAAATGGGGAGAGAGCCAAGAAAAAGCTTTCCAACAGCTTAAGGACAGCCTTACACAAGCACCAGTATTATCTTTACCAAATTTTGATCTAACATTTGAAGTTGAATGTAATGCATCAGGACTTGGCATTGGAGTCGTGCTCACTCAAGGAAACAAGCCCGTAGCTTACTTTAACGAGAAACTAACTGGAGCCACGCTCAACTACCTGACGTATGACAAGGAGCTCTACGCCTTAGTTCGGTCTTTAGCAACTTGGCAACATTACTTACTAGCCAAGGAATTTGTCATCCACACCGAACATGAGACCTTGAAGCACTTAAAAGGCCAGAAAAACTTAAAGAAGAGGCACGCGCACTGGCTGGAATTCATTGAGAGATTCCCATATGTCATCAAATACAAAAAAGGGAAAGGCAATGTGGTTGCGGATGCACTATCAAGACGTCATGCTTTAATTTCAACCGTGGAAGCTAAGGTGACACCGATCCAGAGATGGAACTTTCTCAAGCGGGAGGGAATGATGAGGTCATCGACCACAACACCTTGTGACTTGAAACTATGGATATCACGAACATGCATGATGGACCAAGTACAAGGTGCAAGACAAGCACATTAAGAGACAAGTTCAACCACGGAGTTAGCAAGCTGCTTGGAATCATTACACCCGCCTTAGAGACCGACCAAGCACTCACCAGAGCATACAAACGAGCTTCCATTAGTTCAACAACGAACCAAGAAAATAAGCTCGCACCAACAAGTAGCTCGCAGCTCGCACCAACAAGTAGCTCGCGCCAACCAAAGCACGCAGAACATGAAAACTTACCAAGTTTAGAAGACGCATGAGACTTTATTATGTTTGATTTCATTTTTAATGTGTGTTTATTTCTTGTATCTTGCTTCATGAATGCTGCGCCATTCAAGTTTCAATTAGTGATTTAATTTGCATAATTGTAGAGCTTAATCAGCTCCATTTTCTACCCATTGAAGGCACCACCGACGAGCTATATATAAAGCTCCTTACGGTTTTGTAATTTTCGGAATGAGGTATCAATAAAGCTGAACATTTTTCTTACAAAGAAAATCCCTTTTGTCGTCTTTTTCTCTTTGAGGATTCGAGAGAAAGAGCCGAGATCAAGTCTTGTGAGGAGTCCAAGCTTGATCGGACTGGGATTATCAAAGGAATCATCACCCTCCTTTGTGGTTCTTATTCGACCATTTCTGCATCATCCATCAACCGATTGAGAATCGACTCTTGAAGTCTTCTCCACCGGTTCTATCATCAACAAGTCACAAGGATCGATCCTTTGAGGTCTTCTTGTGATCTTCTCAGTTCCAAACACACCACGAGGCGCACATCACCTTTTGTGCGGAAATATCTGAATCTGAGGTTCCTCGGACAGCTCGGTCATACTCCTCACCATACTATCCATCTGCTAGAGCGAGGTTCTCTATTATGGCTCTTCCCTTGTTGATATCATGCTGTAGAAAGCTCCCATGACTTGCGGTGTCCAACAACATACGTATCCTCGGGTGAACACCTCGGTAGAAGTTGCTGAGGATTGTATCATCCCTGAAACCGTGACGAGGACATTGAGCTTGATAGGAGTTGTATTTGTCCCATGCCTTGGCCAATGACTCGCTGGTCTGCTAGACAAAGTTGGATATGCTGTTCCGAAGCTTTGTCGTCCATGAGTTGGAGAAAAACTTGGTGAGGAACATGTGCTTGCACTCCGGCCAAGTTGTGATTGATCCAGTGGGAAGGTGTTTTTCCCACTGATGTGCTCTATCTCTTAGAGAGAAGGGAAAGAGCCTGAGCTTAAGCGCATCTTCACTCACTCCATTGATGCGAGTGAGCGAGCATAATCTCTCAAACTCGTCGAAATGGTCGAGGGGGTCCTCCAAGGGTAGGCCATGGAATTTGTTGTTCTAGACCATCGAGATCACTCCACTCTTGATCTCGAAGTTATTGTTCTGGATCGTTGGCGGTTTGATCCCGTTCTGTATCGTGTGTACTCGGGGCATCGCTCGCACCAATACAGTCAGGGCGACGAGCTGGGTTTTGTGCTCGCGCCTGGTGGGCGGCCTCATTGACTACCTGAGGTGTTCCATCCGTCGTTGTTCCCACCGTGGTGTTGTCCAGATCTGATTGCTGTTGCTGCATTCTGGTACGCTCTCGTCTGATTTCACGAATGAGCTGGTTGATGTCGTCGGTGGATAGTGGAAGGTGGTGAGAACCTTTCGACCGTGTGTGCATCAACCGACTAAACTGTCTCTGTCCTCGGTTCCTGCTGGCGATGGTACCTATGAGGCCTACAAGGACAGAAACAACGACTTGTCAATAAAGTGGAAGCTTGGTCCTTATAGATCCAAGCTGAGTGAAACATAGACAAGTGATAATAGAAATAACACTAAACCTGATCCTAAGACTAGCAAATTATAAATTTGAACAAGCAAAACTGATTTGGCAACGGCCCCAATTTGATAAAAGGATTATTGTTTCCTTAGATCAAATCAATTGAGCATAGTGGTAAGTAGATGGAAATTGTCGAACCAAATACTCAGAGATGCTTGTAATCAACATATCTACTACTAGACTTTAGTTCAAGCAACCTATCAATCTGTCACAAAGATAGACTATATATTAAGTAAGCTTGCAATCTAGATAATAGGACAAAATAAGCTAAAAGACAAAATAGAAACAGAATTTAAACATTTAAAACAGAGAAATGCATCAAAAACAGAGTATAACAATTTCAATAAGTGGAAATAATGTTAAAAGCATAGATCTAAAGGATAGGGAGGGTTTAATCAGCGGTAAACTCGCTGATCCGACCCCGCCTCACTATATTGAGCGATCCCTAGATCGGGATAAGACTAGATCAGCCCGTTATCACGGCGAAGATCCCTAACCAAATCGGTTGATCCATTATGGCGCTGGCCACGATCATACTGAATCAGAAGCTTAAAGTTCAGCCCAACACATCTAATAGCCGACCCACATACTGGATCTCTCCTCGGTGGATCAAACCATCACCCACATGGCACTTGGTCTCCGATTCCTTTGGCGCTAGCCTTAGGTCACGGCCCAAATCAGATCTCTCTTGATCAAGGAGAGATCAGCATTAAGCTTAGCCATGTGAGAAGAGATCGAAGTTAGATCATGGTTTGCACGGCGAGGGAATCGGTGGATTCACCTCTAATCTCCCTATCCTCGAGATCCACAAGGATCTACTCACGCCTCATGGTTTGAGAGCGGAGGAATGAGGGAGATCTCACTTGTATAAACATGAAGAACATAAAAATAAAAAGCAGAAAGTAAAGATGAAGATCAAACTTAATTCATTCCATTAAAAGCATAAACATAAAGAGTACCTTAAACAAGCATAAATGAAAGCAACAATAAAAATAAAGAGAGTTTTTCACCTAAAACATCAGATAAAGTGATAAGAGAGTGATTAGAGGGTATTTAACGTAACCCTAATGGTTAAACCGACCTAAGTCGGTCAACCAGGAATCATGCCCTCGGAGTCTTTGCGTGAGATTGGGCACCGAGGAGTGGTTCTTGTCTTTGCCCTCGGAGTTTGAGACTGAGTGAAAGGTTTGAGTGTAATGATTTATATTCCCTCGCGGCAGATAGGTCAAGGCTAGTGACTGAGGCATCTTTTCCTGAGCGTTCCTCGCCTTGCGATCCACGAGATAGCGATCCGAGTTTGCATGATCTTTTCCTCCTAGCAGCTGATCCAATTGTCCTTAGCTCCACTTTTAGCTCCTTTTTGCTCCTTTTTCTAGATAAAACTCCAAACTCCAAATGCAAATGCAAAAAGAGCAAAACTAACCTAAACGGACCTAAGTATACGGAAAATCTAGCTAAATGGATGGAAAACTACCTAAAACAAGACTCTGAAACCATCAAAAATCACATACATCAGTAACACTCAAGGAGATGGATAGGATCTTTGGTTTCCTATCCGGAGGCTCGGTGTATCCAGATCTCGATGGTAATGAAACCGACGAGGTATGGAAGATGCTGACAGGTTCTGAGGCATATGACTCATCAGGAAGCAAAGGGAATTGGATCCGCAACCCTACCACTATTTATGCAAGAAGATTCATTGCTAATGTGATCTTCGCTAGACCCTCCACCTCGCCGATCAACCTCGGAGAGATGTAAATGATTGTTATGGTAATGAAGGAAATTGTTGGTTATACTCCGAGTGGCGTGGAAATTGAAGGAGATGCTAGAAATTCCGGCATGTCATTCGTCTTGGAGAAGCATCTTCTAACCTACCGCAAAATGGCAATGACACAAGCGGAAAGTAAATCCGGCAAGGCAAAGCATATATATATTGGTGGAGTGGTTGCTCGAATTTTGGAGGCAAGTGGAGTGCCTTTGAACACGGAAGAATACAATTGGGTTGGACCCCAATTCATGGACATGAGGTATCTTCAAGGAGCAGACCTCATCGCTAAAGGCGAGGTCGAAGGGCGAGGTGTGTACAAATTCGATCATCCAAAGAAGAAAGACGCCAGAATCGCTCTTCCTTGCCCGGAGTACACTTCGCTAAATCCGATGGAGAACGTGACCTTCATCCTACCCCTTGCAGCCCTACTCGGTAAAGACCAGCGAGGACAGCAACCACAGCAGGCGGAGGAAGAGATAAACAAGGAAGATGTCAATCCAGAATCCTACTTTTTCGATTTCACTGAGAGGAATCAGGGCACAGCAACCAAGAAAGCCCACAAACGAATTGCGAAGCTCCAAAAACTGGGAAAGTGGTGGCTCAAGAAGGTGAAAGGCTTCGGAAAAGGAGGAGTGGTAGAGCGAGTGCAAGGAACTATGGAAGGCGATTGATGGGCTGCAATCATCAATCAGCAGAATGGCAGCTTAGCCTCACACACACGACTCGCCGCCACCAGCGAGGAGGCATTCAACATCAGCGAGAACCAGCTCTCACCAAGCGCAACAAGAACAACCACAACGCCGATCAATGGATATGTCGCGGGTGTGTAAAAGGACCAGGTAGAAGAGTCATAGACGCCAGGCAGAACAAGAACACACGCTTCAACCGGGCCCCTTGCATGCGTCCTTCGCCGATCATGACCGTGAGGAGTACCTGGACATACCGCAACATGTCGCGCCTTGCGAAGGATTAGCTCCACGAGGGTATCCAAACCCTCACAGTTATACTCTTGAGGACATGAATGCCTCAACTGCTCACCTTTTCGATTTTTAGGTACCAAACTCCAAACCCTTTGTAACATTTTTATTTTCGTTGTTTTTTGTTTTGCTTGTCTAGACAACTCTGTCCGACTTTTATACACACAAGGGACTGTGTGATTTAAGTTTGGGGAAGGGATCTAGAGTACTCTCACATTGTTTCTTGTGTTCTTATTTTCTGTTTTACATGCATTCACTTAGGTTGTGAAAATCCGGTTAGATTTTTTGTGCATTTGGTTGTTTCATTTCATTGCACTTAAGGCAATAAAAAAACCAAAAAGCTTGAAAAATTGTGAAAATGAAATCCAAAAAAATAGAGTGATCATGTAGTTGCATTCACTTAGCTTTGTTTTTAGGTTGCATTCACTTAAGATTCATACATCTGTACTTGTTGTGTGGGAATGATCTTGATGATGAGAAATCTTGTTAGGCTAGTTAGTAACCATTGTGAATGCTCTTGATTGGTAAATAGCCGTTTTAGAAAGTTTTTGGGCAGATCATTCACCTTAGTGAACTTTGCTTGGGTTGTGCTTCGAAAAGGCCTTGTTTGATTCCTTCTAAAACTGAACTTAAACCGCCAATCTAGATCCTAGAGATTCATCAAATAGCTTCCTTCTTTATGTTTAGCATGATCCATTATGTGTATATGGTAAAACCCTCTCAAGTTAAGTGAAAAAATGAAAAAATGAAAGATGCCCGCCAAACCGAGTAAGTGGTAAAGGTGAAGCGGCTGGAAGGATGCGTAACCTCGTAGCCTTTCACGCCAGTGTATATCCGCTTCTTACTCCATATGCGGGTTGGTGAAGCAACTTGGAAGGAGGCATACATCCGTAGTCTTTCATGTTTGTGTAAGCCAATTTCGGAAAAGCCAAAAGGGCACATAGAAAAAAAAAAGAATAAATAAGCGGGCAACAAAAGAATGAATGAGAGGGAAACCATTTGAGTTGAAAAAGGATCATGCTAAGCTTAGGGAAGTTGAACTATGTACTCGTTGATCTCTAGTCTCTTTTGAGGACCGCACCTAAAAGAAATAAGGAATTAGACTCGGATCTTTAGAGACCATCTTAGGTACTAGGAATCTATAGGCCGGATGTTATTCTTTAGGATGAGTATATTGCGGTTTCCAAAATGATATAGCCCACATGTGGATTACACCCTAGCTTACACAAGTACTTGTTGGATTATATACTCCCACTTCGTGTGCAGTCTTTCAAGCTTAGATCATTGCACTTGCTTGAGGCAAAGCAAGATCTAAGTTTGGGGGAGCTGATGTGTTTGATTTTTGATATTTTTAGAGTCGTATTTTAGGTCACTTTGCATCCGTTTAGCTAGATTTTTCGTGCACTTAGGTCCGTTTAGGTTAGTTTTGCACTTTTTGCATTTGCATTTGGAGTTTTAGAGTTTATCTAGGTAAAGGAGCAAAAAAAGAGCAGAAAAGGAGAAAAACTTGAGCTAAGGATAAATGAAGCAGCTGCTGGAACGTCTAAGGCAAAAAGGATCATGCACCATCGGATAGCTACCTCACGGATTGCGTGGCGAGGAATACCCAGAACGCTCAACAAAGGCCACCTCGGTGACTTACCTCAGTCTATCTGCTGCGAGTGAAGACCAAGACCCATCTCTCTTCACAACAAATGACACACTCGGAGCCACAACTCAGTCTAGAACCACGAGGACAAAGATAAGAAGCACTCCTCGGTGCCCAAGCTCGCACAAGGACTATGAGGACAGATTCACAGACTGCCTGGTTGACCGAGTTAGGTCGGTTTGACCATTAGGGTTATGGAAATAACCCTATAAATACCTCCTAATGACACTCTTATCATTTTATGTGATGTTTTAGCCGCAAAACTCTCTCTATTTTTATTGTTGTTTCCTTTATGCTTGTTTAAGGTACTCTTTGATTATGCTTTATGATTGAATGAATTAAGTTTGCTTTGATCTTCATCTTTCTTTGCAATTTTCATTACGCATTTAATTATGCAATCTAGATCTTCCCCAATCCTCAGCTCTCACAAAATGAGGTGCGAGTAGATCCCTTTGGCTCTCTAGGATGGGGAGATCGGAGGTGAATCTGTTGATTCCACCGCCTAGCTATCTGATCTAAACTCTGATCTCTTCTAGTAAGGCTNTGCAATTTTCATTACGCATTTAATTATGCAATCTAGATCTTCCCCAATCCTCAGCTCTCACAAAATGAGGTGCGAGTAGATCCCTTTGGCTCTCTAGGATGGGGAGATCGGAGGTGAATCTGTTGATTCCACCGCCTAGCTATCTGATCTAAACTCTGATCTCTTCTAGTAAGGCTAAGCTTAATGTTGATCTCTCCCTGATCAAGATAGATCTGATTTGGACCGTGACCGAAGGCTAGCGCTAACGGGATCGGAGACCAAGTACCTTGCTAGTGATGGGTTGATCCGCCGGAGAGAGATTTACCATGTGGATTGGCCATTAGATGAGTTAGGCTTTGCTTTATGCATCCGGTTCGGCTTGATAACGGCGAGAGTAGAATGGATCAGCCAATCTGGATAGAGATCTTCACCGCGAGAGCGGGCTGGTCTAGCCAATATCCCGGTCTAGAGATCGCCCAAAGAGTCCGACAAGTGGGATTAGCGAGTTTGTCGCCGATCAACCTCCCTATCCTCTTGATCCTTTTTTCCTGAATAGCTTAAACCGTATTTCGCATTTCTTGCTCTCTTATTTTATCATTTCTCTGTTTTAGCATTTTAAATTATGTTCTGGTTTTGTCATTTAGTATGTTTTGTCCTATTTGCTAGTTTGCGAGCTTAGAATATTGTTAGATCTATCATTGTGACAAGATGTTAGATTGACTTGAACTAGGATCTAGTATTAGATAGATTGTTTGCAAGCAATCTCAAGTATTTGGTTCGACAATCCACCTTACTTACCACCACACTCAATGATTTGATAAGAAGAACGTCAAAAAGCCTTTTATCAATCACTCCTCTAAAGATGTTATAGAAGAGATTTAGGGGGGAAGAGTTACACAAGGAAGGTAGATTGATTTCAAACAGCTTGCTGGGAATGCAGCGTACATGGCTTTCATGGCACAGAAGCAAGAAGCTGCTGAATTGATCGAGTATACTTGTTTTGTGTCAAAGAGTGAATCCAAGACATACAAAGAAGCCCTATTGGATAAGTTTTAAATTGCTTGTGTTTAAGGTGTGGATTCTTGTTTGTCGTCCTAAAGATATCAATGTTGTTGGCACCAAATGGATCTTCAAGAACAAGATTGAAAAGGATGTGAATGTTGTAAGGAACAAGTCACAACTAGTTGCTCAAGATTGAAAAGGATGTGAATGTTGTGAAGGTGTTAATTTTGAGGAGATATTTGCACCCGTTGCTCGTTTGGAGTCTATCAGGTTTCTGTTTGGAATGGCTTGCAAGATGGGTATCAAACTGTATCAGATGGATGTTAAGAGTGCTTTTCTGAATGGGTTTCTTCAAGAAGAAGTGTATGTTGAACCACCCAAAGGGTTTGAAGATCCAAAGCATCCTGATTATGTTTTCAAGCTAAACAAGGCATTGTATGGACTCAAACAGTCACCAAAAGCGTGGTATGATTGGTTAGCCATGTTTCTGATTGAGCATGGGTATACACGTGGAAGTGTGGACAAGATATTGTTTACTCTAAAAAATGTTGAAGGATTCATAATAGTGCATTTCTATGTTGATGATCTAGTATTTGGATCTACCAATCAGACGATGGTAGATAAGTTTGTTAAAGTCATGACTCAAGAATTTGTGATGAGTATGAATGGTGAACTTACTTACTTTTTGGGATTGGAAGTAAAACAGACGTCTGATGGGATCTTTATGAACAAAGCACATATGCAAAGAATCTGATTCAGAAGTTTGGAATGAAGTACAGCAAGGCGGCAAAGAAACCTATGGGGTCAAATTAAAATCTCTCAAGAGATAAATCAGGGAAATCTATAGATGCTACATCATACAAAAGTCTGATCGGAGGGTTACTGTACTTGACAGCAAGTCATCCACATCTCTATTTTTCGGTAGGAGTGTGTGCAAGGTTTCAGGTTGATCCTAAAGAAAGTCATCTCCAAGCAGCTAAGAGTATTTTGAAGTATGTGAATGGAACACTAATTCTTGGGATTTTCTACTCAAAGGATACGACGACAAGTTTAACAGGATATTGCGACGCAGATTGGGCAGGATGTGTTGATGAACGAAAAAGCCTCATATTCTTTATCAATCTTAGAACTTTACAAGAATATGAGGCTTTTTTGTTAAAGCTTGCTTCCATAGGTAAGATGAATTTAGTGCTGCTAGAACAGTCTATGCTCTTCCACCTCCTTCAATCACTGGTAATACTTGTCTGAAATCTCCACCAAAAACAACTACCTTACCACCAAATGGTTTATCATTTATACAAATGATATCCATTAAACTCTTATCTAGAGATTCAAAGCAATACTTACTCATCATTGGGGCTTCATCCCATATAACCAAAGATGACTCTTTCATTAAGTTGGCCAAATCAGATCTTTTTTCATAGAGTAAGTAGTAAAATCATCAGGATTTATAGGGATTCCAAATCGAGAATGAGCTGTCCTTCCTCCTACCAATAACAAAGATGTTATGCCATTTGAAGCAACATTGAGAACAACCTTACCTCTATATCGAATAGCTGATGATAAGACTTTCCACAGGTAAGTTTTCCATGTTTCTCCAAAATCGTAAACAAAGAAAACTCCACCTTTATCATTAAGAACTAAATCAACGATATTATCATATACATCTTTCTACTCAAGAGTCAATTGTTGTACATCTCTATCATGTTCCCTTTCCAATTCCTCACAATCATAATTACATTCTTCAAACAAAAATCAATTCATTGTAGACAAATTGTAATTCGAATCTATTGAGGCATTGAATCAAATCTAGACAGAGAACTACCACTATCTTTCAATATGCAATCCAACTCAATTAATGTATAATTCCTAAGCTGATTCTCATTGAGTGTAAGTTCTGTAAAAAATAATATAGTTTAAATATGAGTGAGATAATATAAAGATTTTAACAAATCGTAAACAATAATTTAAACTTTGTAAACGTACATGGTGTATGAATACCTTGCATACAGTATAATTGTCGTATTTTATACTATATATCTTCTGAAAGAAATTTCCAAATACTCTCCCACACAATTTCTGGTTATGATAAGCTGTTTGTCATTAACATGTGTACAAAAACCTGACACAAAGAACATGCTGATGACCATTGACTTGCACTAACAATTGCTTCTATATATTCAGAATCATCATCAAGTAATCCTCTAGCAATACAAGCCTCTTTATAAGTCTAATTTATCATACCTTCAAAAGTTCTTATATCTTCATAACATGTAGGACCTCTCACTATGTTAAGAAGTATTCTCAAGTAAAAACAACTCTCGAAGAGAGGAAGGAACAAAGTAGATCCATCCTATAGCAAACTTATTCATCTTCCTTTTATTCCAGACCTTTTCCTTTTTATTGTATAAATTCTTTGTAGGGAACTCAGCATATGTTAGACTCCTAGCTTCTCCATCAATCTTATTACGGTCCATCTAAGCCAAAAATATCGACTGATCTATTGACTTTCTATTCAAAACACTTTCTACATGATCATCATCTTTCCACACAACAACTTGTTGATCCTTATCATGCAAAGAAAGCTTCTCAACAGGAATAGACCTATAATGTATAGAAAATGCTAGTATCCTCGAAGCTGCCTCACATGCTGATATATACCTATATATTAAATAACAACTGATTTTAACTTTTGTTTATAACTTCAGCAGATTGTTGATCCTTATGGCTAGATTTCTTTAATCCAAATGCTATTCTGTCTTGTCCTTTATTTATATACTCAAATAAGTATTTAATCGATCTTGATTACACCACTCGACAGTTATATGTGCTCGATAGCGAAGAGAGAGATACTTGTTGTGAGGAATGACATATCTTTTATCACACTTAAAATCATTCTTAATCACAAACCTATCACCATCACGACGCCTATAAACGGAATACCCATCTTAGTCAAGGGATGTGCTTTCCTCAAAGTGTTTTGGGTAAAACTTTGAACAATTTTCGTCCTTCATGCAAGGTGAAGAAAAATTAATAGCACCACATGGTCCATGAATCATCATGTCATTTACAACTTTATAGTAATCCGGCTCTTCCTCTTTATCTGGTATCTCAGCACTAATGATAGTATTAATATCTTTGGAATTCAGATACTTAGAATCTTGATACATAAACAGTAGAATATGAGCATGTGATAGTCCTTGTTTTTGGAACTCTATCATGTACATAGCTGCATTAAAAAGCAAACAATATATAATTAACTGATTAATATACACAATATACATTTTGTGACTAAAAGAAACAATCAACTTCTAATAGTTTATAATATAAGTAAAAATAGTACTTAGAAAACATACCAGCAGAAGTCTTTCCAAAAACACCATTATTCCCATTCAAATCATCCATAAACAATCAAGCTTCATTTTGAACATTCTACACAAAATATCTGGTCTATCTTCATATCTCAAATTCATTTTTGCTAGATATCTTGTAACTTCAGGCCATTTAGGATTACATGTACATGTAATAAAAAGATCTGGAAACCCCAAATATTTGCAAACAGCCACTGAATCCATATGATTCTGCCTCATATATCTTTCTCCGCCTGTGAAAGATGATGGGATAAAAATCCTAGATCCTTTATTACTCAAATCGTTATCCCTTCATTGGTAGAGTTCTTCACACTCTCATATGTTGCAGACCGAAGTTTAGGCTGATTCTTTCTTATAGACCTCATGTTGTTAGCTTCTATTGCAGTGTAACCATCAACCAAAAACTATTGGAATAGGTTTCTCGAGTTCAATAGAACAGGTGATTCATCCTTTCTGTCTTGAATACAATAAGAAACCATTGTCTCATACTAACACGATTCTGCTTATTCCTTTCTTTGTTTGAGAAATTATTCTTGATGTGTGGATGCCATCCATCTTCTCCATGAATGAAGACTATAGGGTATTGCAGTGGTAGATATGATGGATGCAACTCACTTATCCTTTTGAGTTTACCAGATTTTCTCTCAAGAATAATATCCCTCTTGTCCATGTCAATAACAAAATCACCAACGACCAATGCTGCAACTTCTGATGAAGTCGGAGTGTTATAAAGTTGACCATCCTTACTCTGTTTGTTTAAGAGTATAAAGTGAAGTGTTTCTACATCATCCTCCTTAAACCTCTCTTTGTAAGTAAGAAAAGCTTTGACATGAGAATTTACCTCGTGCAACAATTTACTTATTGATTCCACAATCTCTGTTCGCAAACTATTAAGAACACCATCTATTTTTCTTGATCCATATTTGATGTGGATAGATTAATGATAAAAGTAAGAATAATTTTGATAATTGAATATATTAAAAAAATTGAGCAATAAAAAATCTTCTATATATTACCAAAAAGCTTTCAGCCTGTTCATAACTTCATTAGATGTATCATGTATATAGATTTGTGAGAACTTAGGATCTTGTCCATCAGGAGGTAACATACTTCCAATTAGATGATAGTTTTCGCCATGAAGTCTAAAAATCTTTGGGCCACGACCAATATTGATAGAATGCTCTATTTTTCCACCAAGAGAGGTAAATGAGAAGATCATATATGCCCTTATGTTCTCACGAAAATTTCTACTTCTTTCATCATCATTTGTTAACAATTCCATCAACTCCTTTGGAGGCATTTTGAATTTTGGTAACTCTATTTTACCCTTCATACAGCACATAGAAAATATAGGATTTGATGAATACTTTTTCTTTTCCAATCTCTCATTATACCACATAGTAGCCCTACAATATTTGCATTCATGTACTGGATCACCAAAATATAAATAACCTGGTTTAGTTTAATTATAAAGGAGTTAATATTTACATTTACAACAAATTTATGAAACATATAAAACAGCAATACCTTTATATTGTTGAACATATTCTGTGACAATATGATTGTCACTTGATATATGATTCCAGTTTGCAGAAGAATTCAACAAAGTAATAGACTCTACATTGTCTATGTAGCTTGACGAAGAATCAATGGAAGATGAATCAGAATTATATTCATCAGTATTTGACCACACACCTCATACAATAAAATGACAACAATTAGTATAGGATAAATAGTAATAAAAAAATTACACGTAAGTTATTATCATAAATAATTAAAGTTTACTTTCATATTCACTACATCATAAGTTGTTTATCTCTGAAAATTAAAATTTATACAATGTTATAAATGTAATCGATTACTTTATTTGCAGTAGATCTTTATCAATAAAAGTTTAAAGGACAGAATATAAGAATATATCTAAGATAGATTTCTTATTTTGCAGTAGATCTTTATCAATTAGATAATAATCATAGTAAATAGTTAAGAAAAAACAATAGTATTAAATTTAATGACTAAAATAGTTTAGAATCTTGATTACACATAGAATCTCGATTACGTAATTTCAATTACACCTAAAATAAAGAATTAGGGTTTAAATTCAAATCCTATTTAATTTTTATTTTATATCTACTTCAAAGTTATCTCTTATTTTACCACTTATTTTCTATATATAAAAAATAATCAAAATTTTTAGTGATTTTAATCATGAACTATAAAAATATTTTTTGCATCATTTTATATATTATTTTGTTCGTAATATATCTATACTATTGAAATTAGTCCAAAACAATATTTTATTAGAAAGATAAGTTTTCATCAACAAAATAATATTTAAAATCTAACAAAGTGTTTAAATAATATACAATAAGAGTTAATAGATTATCTACTATTATAAAATCAAAAAAATGTATAATTTAAGTAAATTATACACAAAGATTGGGTTTAAACGTTAAAGACTAATATTGAAGTCGTTATAATATAATATAATATCAAAAATATTATAATATAGAAATCATTAAAATAGCACAATTATTATAAAATTAGTGTAATATCAAAATCATGAAATCATTATAATATAAAAATCATTATGAGATCATTATAATCATGTAATGAAATCGTTATAATATTTAATTTATTATGAAATCATTATAAATTCATTATAATATAGAAATCATTATAAAATTATCATAATATCTTATATCATGTCATACAATAATTATAAAATCGAAATCATTAGATCATGATTTTAATAGCTAAAGTCATATCATTAAATTATTATAATATCAAACCAGTATGAAATGGTTACTACATCAAAATCATGAAATCATTTATAATAAAAAAATTTGAATAACATGTATAATCTTTTTTTGGTCGAAATAACATGTATGATCTAATAGATAATAAAACATATAATTAATAATTAAATTATATTAAATTAAAATGGTGTATAATAACAATTAATAAATTCTTAACTATAGATGTTTAAAAAAAATTATTTACTATTATAAAATCAAAAACACATTTATTATGTAGATGGAAGGTGATATGTGGAGAAAAGTGATATTAGGTATTAGAACATGAATTGGATATTAGATCCTCGAAATTTTTTATTACAATGATTTCATGATTTTAATACCATAAAGATCAATATTAGAATTTAATTTATATATAGAAGATGTCTAATTTAAAATATATATAGAATTAGATATTAGGGTGTAATACATAATCTTAATACCTAAAGAAAACGAATTTGTAATGTTTAGATAATAAATTCAAGTAATATAAATCTTAGATCAATTTTTTATTTGCAAAAGATCTTTATCAATAAATCATATAAAAATATTAGATAATAACAATATTAGGTAGTTTAGGAAAAATAAGAGTCTTGGATTTAGTGACTAAAAAAATTTAGAATCTCAATTAAATTTTAAACCAAAAATTAATCGTTTGATAAATTTATAATAATAAATAGTTAAAGTTTATCTTCATAATCACTACTGGAATTATTTTTTATCCCTGAAAATTAAAACTTATACAATGTTATAAACGTAATCGACAATTATTATTATATTTTGGATTGATTTGTTATCAATTAATCATATAAAATATTAGATAATAAATATAATAAATAGTTTGGAAAATACAATAGTCGTGAGTTCAGTGACTAAAATAGTTTAGAATCTAATAAATTTAAAACAAGGAAATTACCGTTTGATAAATTGTTTAGAATTTGAATTGCGGTTGAGAATCTTTTATAACAGTGATTTGCTGAAAGTTGTTGCTGCCATGTAATGGTGAACCTTTTGTGAATATTTTCTCAAAGAGCAATCAACTTCATGTAGTTTGTTTGATCATTGGATTGGACTATACAAAAATATTGATTAGTTCATAACTTCATAAAATAAAGTTTAAAAAACGTTTATAAATAATACAATATTTCATAATAAGTATAATGTTCATATAAAAAATATTACAGTTTGCTTTTTTCCGTGATGGGTCTTGTGTATCTGTCTCATTACATATAGATTTTTTCTCTTCATGATTTTAGAAAGATCACGTAAAAAGAAAATTAATCAATGAGGAATTACTAAAAATGCCCCTTTTGAAATGCCTTTTTTCAAAACATACCCTTAATGACCATTTATCTCTCCCAATTTCCAAAGGAAAAGGTATTTTTGAAAATCCCCCTATTATTTTCTCTGTAAAATATGATTCAAAGTTATGAATATATAATAAATAGAGAAAGTGACACAAATTGATTTAGATAAGAATTACAAAAACCTACATAAAAATCAAACCATATATTAATTCCTATTTTATAGGTTGGTTAATTATATAACTAATATATGGAATTATCTAGAATGAATTAGAATAAAATTTCAATTCGAACCACATATTATTCCTATTTGATAACAATTTTAAATTATATAAGTAATATATGGAATTATTGAAAATAAATTAGAATCAATGATTTAATTGGAACCATATAATCTTCCTATTTTATAGGATGTTTAAATTATATAACTAATATATAGTATTATCCATAGCTTGTTTGTTATGAAAAATTACATATAAGAAATTATCTAAAATGAATTTAAAAAAATTTGTTATAATTTAGTAATATTATTAAAATAAATAGTCGTTCAAATATACTATAATGGATTAAAGATACAGTAGTATAAATTAGGTATATATATAATCGAATATAATAATTTTTTTTATCATTTTCTTAAAATAATAATTACATTTATATTTTAATATATAATAATTGGTAAATTTTACTACAAGTATTAACCATAGAATAATTATAAACAAAATTTGACAGATAACTCCATGAAGAATCTTAACCTAGGATAATTATAAACAAAATTTTGATTATAAATTGTTATAATAGACGATTTTATCTTTATAATAAATAAATCATTTATATTTGATAAAAATATTTCTAAATAAATCTAATAACATTAGCAAACAATTAAAAATCAAATTAACTTTTATGAATTCATTTAATATAAAAAATATTCTTAAACATAACAGCTAATTTATGAAAAATATGAAAATAATAATAAAGATTAAAATTAAGTCTTAATGATAAACAAATCAAAATATAAGAATGATAAGAAAACAAATAATAATCTTGAAAATTCAAGACTTCTTGATTTTATTTTTTTGCGCCTCAAGGACTTGTTGCACTGGACATATCATTAGGATCACCATCAAGTTGTATAGTTTTTTCCTTTCTTTTTGAATGTGGTGTGTCATAACCATCTTTAATTGAATCATCAATTTTCTCTTCACTACCCATCAAGGAAGGTATCTATTAATAATTAATATATTAAATTTTCGACCTATATAAAAATGTAATAGGATAAATCATGATTACAAATACACGAAACTTACAGAAGAAGATTGTGTTTTGTTGAATTCTTTTAGTAGTTCAACCTTATTCACCAACTGAGTAACCTTATAGGTATGATCATGACTGTTTGAAAGATGTCTCTTTTCAAGACCAACAACAAATACGAAGCTCTTTTCAATCAAATTAGTAATGGCTATTGGAAACTTTTCAGGGTTCTCAATCTCCAAAGAAATAATTATAGCATAAATTTATATTTACAATATTAAAAATAGTGAATAATATATATATATATATAATTTAGAATTTATAAAATAATTATTTTACCTCTTCAACTGTTTTAGCCAAGTCCATTGCGGAATGATTAATTATTTGCTGAGCAATGTTATCAAACATTAAGAATCTTGCTTCGGTGGTATCATCTTTAACTTTCATAAAAATGTAATACCTATAAAAATTAAGTGTACATGAAATCAATAAGCTAAGTAATTATTTCTTTGAATGATATATTCAAAACTATATAGAAAGAAAAAAGTAGCTTACTTGGGAAAACTTCAATAACTTTTGAGTTACAACTGGTACAGTACCATTGTCGATTTTCTAAAATCTCAACATCATTATCATTGTCTCCTTCATAACAATCAAGAGGATATGCTTTCTTGTTGCAAACTTTGCAACTCAAATAGCACCATCCATAATCGTAATCTATATCAAGAATAGACAACATAGTAACATATGATCCAATCTGTATTTAAAAAAAATATTTAATTATTAAAATATATAAAGTAGTGTTTATATATATCAAACAAAGTTTTAAAATGATAAAATTTAATTACATTGGTGGTATTGGCAAGTTCGTAGATAGTTATTTTATGAAAATGCCATAAAAATCTCCCAGAACTTTTGAAGAAGAATCATTAAATACCTCGAGTGATGAAGGTAAAACCATTTACAAGTTATCATTACGGAAACTAAAAGGATAAAAAATAAATATTAATTCACTAATTAAATGAACTAAAAATTATATAATAATATAAAAACTACACTATAATATTAACAAAATTAGAAATGCGTGCAATATAATAGGTATCAATATTGTAATTGTATAAAATAATATTACAATATCAATTATTATAAATATCTTGTAACACTAAAAAACTTACTTAGCTCGTAATGATAGTACTTTAGGAATTTTTCCATTGTCAATCCAGAGTCGTGTACATTCAAAAGCATTAGAGACTGTGATTACATCTGTAATATTCCAAGTTTAGAAATTATATTAGAATTAATCATTTATATGACTTCATATCAATATAAAAAATGTAATTGGAAACAATTTACCTTTGTATACTTTAATTTTAGCAAATTGCAAAACAACAATTGTTTGATTGTTATAACCTGATAAAACTTTTTCTTGGAAAATCTCAGCACATTTTCCCAAAATTACACACTCAATTCGAGCATCACTGTATATAATAAATTTAATCAAAATGTATATAATTCAAAATAATAAATATTGATTAAAATATGGTTGTAAAACGTACTCAGCATTACAAAGGTAGAAATGAATCTGTTTGGTTTCTTCCATTAGTTTGAGTGACAACTATAGGTTGAACATCAAACAACCGCCCAATAACATCAAGAGAAATAAATTAGTTATTATAATCAAATGAATTTATTCGTTAAAAAAATAATACATTATAAGAGACAATTACCACGAATTTAATTTATGCATAATATTAATATTAAAAATAATTGTAATAGTGTAAAAATAATTTTTAAAATATGTTTGTTATAAAACAATTTTTAAACTTTCGATCATTAATTTTTTTAGTTTAATGTAATAAAAATTAAAATAAGGGATATAGAAACTCACCAATTAGGCAATTCTGATCGAGGGTTCCAGCAAGTAATTTATTAAAATCCACAAATTCGAGACCAAAACAATTACTTGGCAAAGAATAAGTTGATCTTACTGAAATAGTGTAGACAAAAGAGATTTTGTACTTATGAGAAGTGGTTTTCCAACAACCAGTTGTTTTAGAGACTTTGAAATTACAAATGATTTTAGTATCCCCTTCTTTCAAAAAATGTTCAAATTTTCCAAGCAGATCCTTCTTTATTGTAGCATGAACTTTTGAACCCTATAAAAGAACAAATATTTTTTATCAAAAAATCAATAAAATAATACAAATTTATTGAAAAGATTGATAGAAAAATACTTACGTGTTCATCAAGCAAAACCAATTCAAGTGCTTGACCATACTCTTTAGTATAGATCTTCCATAGACGAATAATTTTGACTTTGATTTTCCATTGTTGACTGATTGGTTTAAGAACTGGGAGAGAATGTAGAACTATTTTATTGTGAAGACGTATGCTTATTTTTTGAGAGTAAATATATTGACTTTTTTCTTTTGTTAAGTACAAATTGTAGAATGTTCACTTTATATCGAGAGATTAGAGCTTTCGAAATTGTGTTATCCCTTTATTTTCGAAATTGTTATCAAAATTGTTGTTAAAGAATATACTAAAATAATGCTAATTTCATGAATAATTTTATTTTATCAAATTATTAAATTTTGTTAAAATTGTTAAGATAGATTCGGTTTATATATATATATATATGAAAGAGTATATTTCAAAAAAATTACGAAAAAATTACTATCAAATCTAAATTTTTAAAAAATGTAATCAAAAATCAAAAAAGTATAATAACATAAATTCCGGACTTTAACCAAAAAAAATCATACTTTTCGGATTAAAAATAGTTTTAATCAAACAAATCCGAAATTTTTAAATTGGTTGGGTATACTAACTAGTTACTGATTATCAGAATTATTATCAAAACTAATAAGATAGATAGGGATTATTTTAAGATAGATCCTGTTTATTTTGAAATCATTGTTAAGATAGATTGAGAATATGAAATCAAATTGTTTTAGATTATTATCAAATCAGAAAAAAAAACAGAATATGTAATACAGTATATCCCTAAAAATACAAAAAAATTATTATCTAAGTGTCAAAATAATTATAATATGATTATAAGATCTAATTTCATTATAAAGTTATTATTAAATCGAAATTATGAAATAATCATATGAATATCTTTTGTCATGTCATGCAATCATTGGCTGAAATCATTAGTTCATCATTATAAGATCCTAAGTCATGTCAATAAATTATTATAATAACAAAACCATTATGAAATCATTATAATATCAAAATCATGAAATAATTATAATATAAAACTTTCATTCACATATATGAACGAATTGATCATATAACACATAATCAGTACTAAAATTATATCTTAAATTTAGAATTATTTGAACTATATATTTCGAACAATTATAGTTTTTTTTGGTCAAAAATATAATAGTTTTTTGAACTATTAATTCTATTTATTGGCCATCATTATATAAGATGTCGAATCTCATAAAAAATAGTTTATAGTTTAAATTATTTAGAAAAATAAAAGATTACATATTAGGGAATAATTAAAAGAAAAAAAAGAATTTAACATTTAATTTAAAATACTATATGTTGTAAATTAATCACCACAAACACACCAAGAATTCCATAGTTTACTATGATTTAATAATACAATATCACCAATTCTACCACCATAAAGAATTCTAAGTTCAATAAATCTTCTTCCGATTCGCAAGATGTGTAGTGTTGTACTATACAAAAGACCGGATCTTGCATCCATATCTCTGATCATGTAAACCTGGTACATATATCCAATTGGTATTGGAGTGTTCATATAATTAGTAGACATTAATCTGAAAAAAATATAGAAATTGTATGTTTGTTGTATGAATAAAATAGAAATTCAGCCTTTCGTATATAAAAATTATACACAAATCATGTAATTTTAAGGTTTAAGTTTTATTTTTAAATGAAAATAATGATATGTATTGAATAGTTATATTTTTTACTAACCTTGTGTTATTTTCGGATCTTGGAGCATAAATACGTCTATATATATATGTATAAAATTTTCGGAAATATACATATATATACATATTATATATATATAGCGTGAGATTATTAAATGTGTAACAAAAATTTTCTAGTAACAAACTCAATAAGTCCAAAACTTAAAATCTAATACATGACTTCAAGTTGTAAATTCAAAAAGTTAGTCTTTTATTATATAGAAGATAATATATATATATATATATATATATATATCAAATCAAAACCCTTGTGACAAAAATATAGATTTACTATCAAAATTTTAAAACTATAATTTATGTGACTGTAAAAAGTCTTTTGATATTTGCATGAGGGATATTGTATATTATTATTCTTTTATAGTTTGATGTATCTGTTAGAGATCAATGTTCAAACTGTAAAAATGATGAATTGGATGGTTTTTTCACAAAATCTTATATTTTATTTAACAGTATTTCTTAATCTTGTGTATTAATTTTGCAGGTGGGATCTAGATCGTTAGTACTGCAACAACTAAGAGGATGATCTCAGTGGCTATACATTTTACATAAGCTCAATTTTTCAAAAATCTGGTATTTTAAAATTCAGGACAACGTTTTTTACTGAAAAACAATGGTTTTATCAAAAATATATATATATATATATAAAATTCTTAAATGCACTGTAATTGTTTTTGTGAAGGTCGATCGTTCTCTTCCATTGGGTGTTGAAGGTAGCTCATGGGCCAAAGCTCAAGTCCACTAGAAAATAAAGGAGAGAGACCCGGCTAATTAAAACTAAACCCATTCACTTGGGGCAGATTCAGCCGAAGCCCATTTAGAGTGAGAGTTGACTATTTAGTCAACTTCGTCTTCTTCTTCATGTAAACTTGTAACAGAAAATCGAGAGATCGTATTCTGTAACAAGATAAGAAAAAAGATCATAGTGAATTCCAGGCTCTGACATGAAGATAGATATACTCCATTATTGGAGGAACTCTATAATCGTGTTTGTCTCATCTTTTTCTTCTCATATACTTCATTCTCACTTCTATAATCTTTTCAAAATCTTTTCAAGCAAAGAGAGATTCAAGTTAGATCAAATTCAGCTCATTGAGCAGAAACAATCGATTGTTTCTAGGTAATTCTGCAAGTTTTCATTAACAATTGGTATCAAGAGCCAGGTTCCGGCTAAGAGTTCAGAAGGAAGAAATCGGATCAACTTGAAAATCAGAAAAGAAGAAGTTAGAGCGTACCAGTTAGGGAGTCGAAAGCTCGGTTGGCGAAGAACAAGTAGACTTGAAAGACTCAAAGATAATCAGGAGTTTGATCACCTCGCATTCAAGAAAGAAACACACAGATTATAATATGATTCTAGGAGAAAGAATCGATACAAATCAATCAGCCATTCTCCAAACTCAAGCTTGTTAATTCATCAATTAACAAAGCTATGTTGTTCAAGTAATCTTTTTGTTCAAGATACACAAATTATTGACTGGTAATTCTGCAGGTTATTGAGTCAATAGAATATAAGAGACAGAATGGAGGCAACACAAGGAAAGTTTGAGGTGGAGTGATTTGATGGGAAAAGAGATTTTGGTCTGTGGAAGTACAGGATGCTAGGTCAATTTCTAGATACAGGGTTTGTTATCTGTGATAGAAGAAGAACAGGAGGAAGTTTCTACTGAAGAACAGATAATAGAAAAGGGAAAAGAAGTCAAACCAGAGACGAGTACAAAGGATCCTAAATGGGAATTGAAAGATAGAAGAGCTAGGAGTCTTCTTAGTCAATGTCTTACAGATACAGTACTAAGGAAGGTGATGCACGAAATTACTGCTTATAAACAGTGGAAGGCTTTGGAAAGAGATTACCAAACTAAGACTAAAGCAAATCGGATTTATCTGAAGAAACAGTTCTCGTGTTTTAGAATGGATGAGGATAAAACTATTGAAGAAAATCTTGACAAGTTTCTCAAACTAGTTAATGATCTTGAGAGCTTGAAGGTTACCATACAAGATGAAGATCAAGCTATTTGTCTGCTTAATAGCCTACTACCTTTGTTTGATCTGCTGGTTCATACCTTGCAGTTTGGAAATACCAAAGATACGTTGACTATGAATAATGTCACCACAGGAGCTTACAAAATAGAATTAAATCTCATCCAGAAAGGTCAAGTGTATAAAAGAAAGGGCACAGCAAAAGGTCTGACAGTTGAAAATAGAGGAAGATCAGAGAATAGAAACAACTAAGGAAATGGTAAAGGAAAATCTAAAAGCAGAGGACAGTCACAGTCTAAGGGAAAGCAGAATAATAATGCTAGAGCATGTTGGATTTGCAGGGATGAAAATCACTAGAAGAAAGACTGCTCTCAGAGAAATCAGAACAAGAAGAAGGATTCTGCAAACATGACAATCATTGATACAGAATCATCAGCGTTGATTGTAAGCTTGGTTGCAGCTATAGATGAGTGGTTTCTAGATTCATGTTGCACTTATCATATGACACCTAATAAGAAAATACTTAAGGATCTGGTGGAGATCAAAGGGAATAAGGTGTATATGGGTAATGATACATACTGTATGGTTAAAGGTATCAGAAAACTAATCATAAATAATGAAGATGGTTCAACGATTGTTCTTGATGAACGTCAGATATGTACCAGAAATGAGCAGGAACCTAATATCATATGGACAAATAGAGCTGATTGGTTGCAATTACAAAGGAGAAGATTTTAAGATACAATTCTATCATAATGATAAAAGGTTTCTGTCAGGAAGCTAGAGAAATGGCATTTACTACTTAGATGGTGAAGTTAAATCTTCATAAGTAAATGTTTTAAGAGTTGATTCAGATCCAACCATGAAATGGCATCAAAGACTCGGTCATTTGGGAAAGAGATCAATGGAAACATTGGTAAAGAAAGAACGTTTGAAAGGGAATGAAATCAAAGAGTTAAGTTTCTGTGATGCTTGTGCAATGGGAAAGAGTCGCAGACAAAGCTTTCAGAGATCAAAATATACATCAAAAGAAATCTTAGACTACATTCATTCTGACCTATGGGGTTCTCAAAATACAACACCAAGCATTTCAGGCGCACAATACTTCATTACTTTCATAGATGACTATTCAAGGAAAGTTTGGATCAGTTTTCTAAGGAAGAAAAGTGAAGCATTTCAAGCATTTCTAGATTGGAAAATTCTAGTTGAAAATCAAACAGGAAGAAAAATAAAATGCTTGAGGACTGATAATGGATTGGAATATTGTAATCACGGTTTGATAATTTGTGTAAAGCTTCATGAATTGAAAGGCACAAGACATGTGCATAAACACCACAGCAGAATGGAGTTTTAGAAAGGATGAACAGAACAGTGATGGAAAAGGTCAGGAGCATGCTTGCAGACACGGGTTTAGATGATGAATTTTGGGCTGAAGCGGCAAATACATCTGTTTATATTATAAACAGATCTCCATAATCCTCTATAGATTTAGAAGTTCCATAAGAACTTTGGTCTAAGTCAAAACCAATATACAATCATCTAAAAGTGTTTGGTTGTATTGCATATGTTCATACAGTTCAAAGAAAAATTAATCCAAGAGCAACAAGAGGAGTTTTCTTGGGTTATGGTTCTGAAACTAAAGGTTATCGTGTATAGTTAATGAAGAAAGGAAGCTTGTTATTAGCAGAGATATTATCTTCAACGAAGATAAACTGTACAAGGAGCTGAACACAGAATTACAAACAGATCAAGTAGAGACCTAGAGCTTAGATAAAAAGACAAAGAAACGTGTTTTTTCAGAACAGAAATAGAAGAAGTGTTGGGACATTCAACATCAGATAATAGAGAGGATACAGTTTCAGACTTGGGTGGAGAAAGCTCATGAAATATTCCAGAAAATGATAGTGTAGAAAATGATCAGAATGTTTCAGAAACAGATGAAGAATCAAGCAATGAGACAGTAGACAGAGAGCTTACAGATATGGATACTGATTCTAATCACAATTCTGAACTTGATGACTACTTACAAGCTAGAGATAGAAAGAGAAGGAAAATTAAACCACCATCAAAATATGAAGAATCATATTTTGTTGCCTATGCTCTATCATGTGCTTAGGAGATAAATTTTGAAGAACCTAAGAAATTTATGGAAGCTAAGAAAAGTAAAAATAGAAGAAAGTTGACTTTAGCATCTGATGAAGAAATGGATTCATTAATTCAGAAATAACACTTGGGAATTGGTTGATAAACCTAAATTTCATCTACAAGTTAAAACCCGGAATACTAGGAGTAGAGAAACCAAGGCACAAGGCCATATTGGTGGCTAAGGGGTATGAACAAACAGAGGGTATTGACTACAATGAGGTATTTGCACCTGTAAACACATGTCTATCAGATTAATACTATCAATAGTAGTTAATTTTGATATGGAGCTTGAACAACTAGACGTTAAGACAACTTTCTTACACGGTACTTTACAAGAAGAGATATACATGAGTCAGCCTAAAGGTTATGTGGTTAAAGGGAAAGAATGAAAAGTATCCTTACTAAGAAAATCTCTATACGGCCTAAAGCAGTCACCTAAATAGTGGAATCAAAAGTTTGATGTTTTTATTCTAAGTCAAGGTTTCAGGAAAAGTGAATTCGATCCTTGTGTGTATTATAAAGAACATTCACTAGTTAACAGAGTATACGTACTTCTATATGTCGATGACATGTTAATCTCTTCAGTAAATCTTAAGCAGATAGAGGGATTAAAGAAACAGTTGAGCACAGAGTTTGAAATGGAAGATTTGGGTCAAGCCACAAAAATACTTGGTATGGATATATATCCTGACAGAACTAAAGGTACATTAGTTCCATCTCAAAGCAATTATATCAAGCAGATTATCAAGTTATCTGAAATGAGTGATGCAAAGTCAATATAGACGCCACTAGTTTCTCATATTAAACTTCAACAGTTGACACCAGAACAGGAGAAAGAGCAAGAGACATGGAGAGATAACATACCTTATGCCAGCGCTGTTGGAAGTCTCATGTATACTATGGTAGGATCTCGTCCAAATTTGGCTTACTCAGTTGGCGTTGTTAGTCGTTACATGTCAAAACCAGGAAAGGAACATTGGTTAGCAGTGCAGTGGATTCTAAAATATCTCATAGATGCTGCAGACATGAACCTAACATTTAGAAAACACTCAAAATTCAAAGTAAAAGGCTTCTGCGATGCCGATTATGCTAGTGACAGAGATAGATGCAGATCAATCACAAGATTTGTATTTACAATCGGAGGTAATAGGTTAGTTGGAGATCTAGATTGAAACAAGTAGTAGCACTTTCAGCAACAGAATCAGAGTATATTGCTTTATCTGAAAGTTGTAGAGAAGCAGTATGGTTGAAAGGTATCACAGAGGAATTGGGATTTGAACAAGATGCAGTTGAAATCTATAGTGATTCTCAGAGTGCTCTACACCTAGCTAAGAACCGTATGAGTAGTGAAAGTCCAAGCATATCAAAGTCAAATACAACTATATTCGTAAAGCTATTGAAGAAAAAGAGGTAACAATACTAAAAATTCATACATCAGAGAATCTAGCCGACGCTATGCCAAAAGTGTTACCTGGGCGAAAGTTCTTTGGTTGTATAAAGGATCTGAACATGGAAATACCCTGAGCTCTGCTCAGGGAAGGGTTTCGTAGCTGGAATTTAGACTATGAAACCCATTGAGCACATCGAGAGTTGAATCGATGTGTCTTACATGCTCTTGACTTTGTGAGAGATGGTGTTTCTTTTAGGTTGCAAGGTCGAAGAGAAAGGCTAAAAGCTGGTGACTTTCAGAGATTTGAAGTCATGAATGTTCAGGAAGGAACTTGGTGATTCATGGTGGAGATATTCTGATTTCCGACAAGGAAGGAAGCTTATCGAACTCGAGGTGGAGAAATGTGAAGGTTGATTCTATTCTCTTCCGTTGGGTGTTAAAGATAGCTCATGGACCAGAGCTGCAGCCCATTAGAAAATGAAGGAGAGAGACCCGACTCATTAAAATTAACCTCATTCGTTTGGGCCAGATTCAGCCGAAGCCCACTTAGAATGAGAGTTGACTATTTAGTCAACTTCGTCTTCTTCTTCATGAAAACTTGTAACAGAAAATTGAGAGATTGTATTCTGTAACAAGATAAACAAGAAGATCATAGTGAATTCCACGCTCTGACATGAAGAGAGATGTACTCCATTACTGGAGGAACTCTATAATCGTGCTTGTCTCATCTTCTTCTTCTCATATACTTCATTCTCGTTTCTATAATCTTTTCGAAATCTGTTCAAGCAAAGAGAGATTCAAGTTAGATCAAAGTCAACTCACTGAACAGAAAGATCGATTGCTTATGGGTAATTCCACAAGTTTTCATTAATGGTTTCAAAGGGTTAACATGCACTTTAACTGTTTTATATAGATTTAAAAAAGACAACTAAAATAAATGAAAACCAAAAACTAAGAAATTTATTGTAATTTTAGAAACCAAAAATCAAAAATAAACTTAAAAGATAAAAAAACCAAAAAATCAACTTTAAAAATAATTTTGAAAACTAAAACATTTTTAAAAAGTTAAAAACCAAAAGTTATGAGTGTTGACACATAGAAGTGTTTTAGCCTTCTCAAGATAACATATCTTATTTTAAATCTAAAACATCTGCCAATTAAAATAAAACATTAATACACTCCATATATAATTATCTAATGATATTAAATTAATTACAATTAAAATGAATATAAAGTAATATAATATCATCCAAACACCACTTTAAAATTATTTCCAATAAATAAATATTTTATATACCAAAAATAATACATATTAAAAATATTTAGCACATTATTTTCTCTTTCAAATAATATATAACAAAACAAATATTAAAAATTGCTCTCGTTTCTTCTATTGAGATCACTCAGGTTCTTTTCTCCATGCCTTCTAATAAGGTTCATGACCCTTATGGCTATAGCGCTGAGTACCCTTATGGTTCAGTTGTGGGTGCAGACTTTATTACAACAGTTCAATCTTTCTTCTTTTTTGAATTTTTGCCTACAATGTTCTAATGTCATATCCATAAAGGATTTTAGACCTATAGCGTATTGTAATCTCATTTTTATAAAGTACTTTCTAAAATTCTAGCTAATAGATTGAAATATTTCGAAAATGAAAATGCAAAAAAAAATGAAAACAAAAACGAAAACGAAAATAAAAAATGAAAACAAAAATAAACATAAAAACGAAAATAAAAATGAAAATGAAAATGAAAGTGATAAAGCTAGCTCTTACGAAGGACTCGGTCCAATTTGTGGTTGTTGTATCCTACCACTAGAATATGTTTCTCCATCTGTACATATTTAGCCGATTCGATATACTCAAAAATAATATGTATTTTTGAGATGATTTCTTAGGCATAGAGCTAGGTAACTAAAAGTGAACAAACTATTCTGAAATTTGATTTGCATTTTACACGCAAACTATTCACTTTTACATTTTTCTTATTAATTTTCTGTATGATATTTTTTTACACAAATATTATCTTATACATTTTTTACTTATATCTTTTTTGTTAATAACTCTATTTACTTGTTTTTATTAGTTTTCTGCATATTACTTACTAATTTTCATCCACTATTCAATCATTCCATTGTAGTGTCACCAATAACATTAATTTTCAATTAACTTATGTTAAAAACTTCATTTGCCAACACTAAAAAACTTTATTTGCCAACTACTATCTTCAACCGCTTGTTTTCAAGCAAACATCTATGTTATACGGTATCACCAATTGACCAACTTTTAAAAAAAAAGGGAATCTGTATCGATTCATAGATGAATTGAAATGTCTACAACTACGTTGGAGGGGACTAAACTAAAAAAGGTTTAGCTGATAGGTGAGACAATGTTATATTGAAATAGATGTATTTTACATAATTAAAAAAATTCAATATTAACATTTTAGAAAGTTATCGAGTAATAGCAGCTTGAATTTCTTCGAGTGAACGATCTCGAGTCTCTGGAACCATTGTCATCACAAATAGAACGCCAACACCCGATATAATTGAATATATGAAAAACACACCTGAAATACAATTAAATATAAATAAATTATTAAACGAATTAATAATAAGTAACTATATGAATTTACTATAAATATTGGTAGGAAGTATGTGAATTACCAAATGAGCTCCATTGGAAGAGGAAATTGAAAGTGTAAGAGACAAACCAATTACTGGACCAGCTCGTTAGATTGCATAGCGTCCCTGCTGGTCCCTTTATATTTATCGGTGTCATCTAATTATTAAACAAACACACAATCATTAGATTTATTATAAACGACTGATTACTTTTAGATATCTTACACATTTTTTCCAAAGCTAGCTAATCTAATGTAATAAATCATTTTAATACATTGTTTAGTTATTCAAAAATTTGATTATGATCATATTGAAGCAAAATAGTTACCTCGGAGACCATGACCCATGGAATACCTCCCATTCCAATTGTGATCGAAGTGAAAAAAACCTGCAAAAAAATATATATTAGAAAATAATACTTTTTCTGTTTTCTTATACTCTATGTTTTAAATTTTTCACACAAATTTAAAAACAACATTAATTTTTTATTTTATTACAATTTCCAAAACAAACAAACCAGTCATAAATAGTTCTCAAACAATCAAAAACAGTAAAAATACATTAAATTTTATAGAAAAACTGAAAATATCAACTAAAATTAAAAAAAAATTTAAAACATAAACTAAAACTAAATGGAGGGTATATATTGTTTTCGACAAAAAGTAAAGACGTAAGAATTGTACGATACTTTCGAACATGAAATTAAATTATCAGGGAGTAAACATACCAACACTCCCATTAATGTTGAAACCGGAGTGTAATTGTCAAGCAAAGCATAGCTCTGCAAAATTATTTTTCATTGCTTTAATCATATTGTTCATGTATATATTAACCTTTTTCATTAATATAATTATTTATTAAAGACAAAAACCTGAAACAAAAACGATAGTCCTGTGATCAATGACCCCAAACACATCATGACAGTCGCAACCTGCAAATAAGTAAACTCAAACAAAACTACGTTAGTTAATGATTAGTCCACAATATATAATATATAGTTTTATTCATTAATCAAAATGATTTAAAATAAGGTAGAAGTTACCGTTAAAAGGGATCGTCTTCCATATTTATCCACGATTACTATTCCTATAACGCTTGTCACAGATTGCACTGCGCTTGCTATCATTACTCCAATGTTGTTAGGAAACCCTTCGAAACGATTAAATTGCATATTGATTTCGTTTTGTGAATTATATTATATTTTTTATAAAATAGTAATCTTCGAGTAAGGAACATCTTAAATTTAAAGAATACCAGATTTTTGGAAAATCGAGCTCATGTAAAATGTATAGCCATTGAGACCTCCGAGTTGTTGCAGCACTAACAGTCCAATTCCCACCTACAAAAATTAATACATAAGATTAAGAAACACGTGTTTATTTTCAAAAATAAAATAAAAAAAAATTACAATTAATTACTTACGGTAATAACACGAGAGTATCGTGGTTTGAAGAGCTCGTAAAAGCCATCTTCTTTGAATTCTTCAAGATTTTGCATATAATTCTGAAATAAATAATCAAACACGTTAAAGTTTTATATTACTACTTATTAAATTTTCAGTTTTCTTTAAAAAAGTCGTTTTATATACTTTGATTTCTGAAGCCTCTTTTGTAATATCAGTGTTGTTTCCTCGTAGGCGTTGGAGTGCAGCTTCTGATTCTAGTACTCGATCATTTCTAGACTATATATACATTATAAAACACCAAACTGTACTTAATTTACTTGTAATAATTTCTTAATAATTAATTCATGTTCAGTAGTAATAATTAAATAGGTAGAAGAAAAATAATGTACCAGCCACCTAGGAGACTCCGGTATAAAGCATAAACCGATGAACTCTAAAACACAAGGAATCGTACCTGCACAATTCCAAAACGCCAAATGTAACTATCTCCTTCAACTTTATCTCATTCATTTTAGCTAAAATTATAAGTTACAAAGTTTTAAAATATAATCAAAAAGGAGAGTCCAAGAATTTATGTTACTTATGAGGGCTAAGTTTTGCCATGAAATTACTGATCCAATGAGGAATGTGATGGCGACGCTAGCACACATCACCAACTGTCAATTTTTAAAATAAAAGCCATAATGTAAATTAATTATACATAGATAAAAAAACATATATTATAATTTTGTATTGGTGTATATAATTAAATATATTACGGAGTTAATGGCAGAGAAGGCGCCTCTGACTTTTTTAGGTGCGATTTCGACAATGTAGACTGGTACCTGTATAGATTGCGATTACACTTTGAGTTTAATAAGGTTCTTTGGAGAATGTGTCATTTAATAAACCCTAATTTTTATGAACCAAACTTTTAAATTAAATTAACGTACCACGTAAGAAACAATGCCAGCTGCGACTCCTAGCAAAAGTCTTCCGATATCAAGGGACCAAGTCGCCTTCAATAATAATAATAATAATAATATAGTTTACTAAAATTTGTTAGAATCAGCCAAAACAATTCATTTCGTCTTTTGATTCTGAAATATCCTTTTGTTTCCTCTTTGTTTATAATATTATCAGTCGTGTCTAATTAATACAGAGTTGTTTTAATAAACATTCAAACGAAACGAGAAAAGTAATACCACATGATCAAAAACGAATTATTATTATTATTGAAATGAATAAAAATTGAGATGTGTGAATTGATCTTAAATAACCTTTGAGAAGGCGATCATGAGCCACCCAACCATGCAGAATGAGTTTGACACCCACAAAGCCTGCAAAATTGATCGATCATGCATATTCATCAAAAACTAAACCGCTATATATATATATATATATATAAGGAAAATGCGTGATGGAATAGTAATATAGTGATGATGATAAATAAGTTTCTAAAATTGGATAAAAATAAAAGAGCATACGCCTCTTCGACCAAAAATATCAGCAAGTCTTCCAGACATCGCAGCTCCCACAAGTCCACCAATTGTTAACACAGATCCAAAAAATGAGAACTGCATCCATTTTAGGAAATACTTATTAATTAATCAACTGATTATAATTCATATTTTAATGAAAGTTTTCTCATATCTAACAAAACTTGATTACTATGATCACGAGCATATATACTCTTAAGTGTTAGATCTAAACTCACCTAACACGTAAGAATCACACTAATATACGTATATATGTAATACTTATCTAACACTTTGATTTATAACTAAAAGAAAAAACTTAAGCTGGAGAAAATGATTAACATATATTCAACATAAGCTCAACACTGACCTCGGCCAAAGAGAGGTTAAGTCCTTCCATAATCCCGATTTGAGCTGGTGATGTAAAGCCAGCCTGCCAACAAATCATGTGGTTATTACATTACTCATACACAATTAATGTCGCTTTACGACACAGCTTAAATTATTTCTTAATAAATCATTCTCTGATTTGGTCCTTCAAGAGAAATAAATACAGAAACTAATTGTTACTATCGTATGACCATCCCTTATAACTAATAATTTGATATCTGGCTTACTTACTAGTCACGCTGAGCAACAAAGAAAGAAATATTATGTTGGTTTTTTAATACCTTTTCTTATCTCAAGATTTTTTGTTTCCAATAACTGAAAGATAGTCTTGCAACAAAAAGGTTCAATTTTCCGGATCAATACATATCTTTGTTAACACTAGATAATTAATATAGTTGGATTATAGATAGGTGGTTTGCGTTTAAGTGGTAGGGAATGACTTTGGAACTTTAAGAGTTTGCATGTTCAATTCCTATACTATGCGAAACTAAGTCACATTTTCCTGGTTATCTTTAAGGCTTGGGAAATCCTGAATTACAATACATATATATATATAGTTGGATTATATTTTTGCTGTCAATTACGGTAGTTCTGGTTTCTCCTTAAACCCTAGAACAAGGAAAAAGAAACCTAACACACACAAAAAGGGCATAAGAAAAGAAAAAGAAGTGAAGATGAAGAAAATTACGGCAGTGCCATAGGAGAAGGTGCCGCAGAGAGCAGTGAAGGTTGTAAAGAGTAAAACTAAAGTGACTGGACCGTCACTGTCACCATCGGCATTTACAGGGAACCCACTCTCTGATTCAATGTCTTCATGAATCCTAACTTTCTGAAACAACAATGGTTCCTCCATGGATGATAAGTGTACCACAGATATTGAAAAAAAACAGAGATTGAGAAGAAGGAGATTGAGTTTCTTTTTTTGTTGAAATGGAGACTGAGTTTCTTTGGGCTAATTATTCCATTATATCTGGAATAAAATTTGAGATCGATGGACAAGATTATGACGTGCAAGTCTCAACCAAAAAAAATCCTTTTATACTATTTTTTTGTTTGAACCAATTTTATATGCATTTGTGGTATTCTCTATAGCCAACTTGTCAGGTTTTAGAATGCGTAGGCAAATATTTTAGTTTATGTTATAAAAGTTTCCATAGTTTCATTTTCAATGTTATAACAACACATATCAAAAGTCTTGTTTTATAATAATACATAAATTTGTTTTCGCGCTTTTTACATCATCAACGAAACGAGCTAATAGGTTTATATCTTTTTCTTTCACAAGATATTATTGTTTATATAAATATTTAAGGTAAACATATATTAAAAAAATGGAATTAAGTGACGTTATATATGTAAGTGGTTATGTTTATTTTCTTAATAAGATCTACTACATGTGACGGGAAAAAAAGAAAAAAAAAACAAGATTTACTACATGCTTGAGAATGATCAGTTTTTGTAGAACGCATTTTCTTAGAAGATCAAATCTATTATATATAGTGGAAAATGATCAAACACTTATATTAAAATTATTAGCTTAATCATTCTAATAACCAATACGAGAAAGACTAGACATGGATTCTCCTACTAAATTAATCTATAGAAATGGTAACGCTATTTTCGATAGAACAGATCCACCTTATAAAAAGGTTGAATACGATGCATTATAGCCCATGCTTTTCTCGTTAATTTTTAAACAAAAAGAAGGAGAGAAAATTTGGGAGACACGACTTGAAAGGGCTTTATTTGGAAATCATTCTAGACATGGACTCCATATATATATGGGACACATTATTACGTTTTTTTTTTCTAACTTTACTAATTCATTTTACTAATGAAATCAATAAAACACCCCATCCATATCCAAATTGTTCCCACTGGAACTGACGGGATTTGAAACCTCCACCTGCTGCTAAGTTAGATAGGGGCAAGCCAACTGGACCACTTCTTCTTAGCGGACACATTATTACGTTTTCACATAATTTAAAATAAAATCTTAGAATAAATAACATTATTTTTAGCTAAAATTTGCAATTTGATTTGTAATTTACTTCCTCAGTTTTTATTTACTTACTGTTTTAGAAAAAAATTGTTTTATTTTAGTTGATATATTAAAATTTTTATGCAAAATTTAATATATTTTTTAATGTTTTGACTGTTTGAATTCTGTAAATTGATTTGTGATTGGTTATATTATTTTGAAAGTTGTGATAAAATATATTTTACTTAAAAAAATAAAATAATTAATATTTTCTTAATATGTGTGAAAAACCTAAAACATCAACTATAAAAGCCAGAGGGAGTAGTAAAGATCTGATACACATACGTTTTTATAATCTATTCTATTCTAACAAAGTTTTAGTAATCATAATTTGTTAGGTGCAATACTTCAACCAAAATCCTTAGTATCTGATTTATTTCATACATTTATATATATATATATATATAATTACCTTTTTTATAGAGATTCTAGATATTTCTCCAATCATAAATTAAAGTGATGGTCTCAACCAATAGGGTATTTATTGTACTTAGATAAATGAGTATTGGTGGAATTAGAATTCTATTATTTGTAATTATATAATATGATTGGTAAAATATTAAATGTTCATGTACATATAGACATCTTAAAGATTCTTGAACAGCATGAAGATGGCCAAATCAACATTCTAGACAGATAAAATGTCACTATCATCTATCAATTTGAATATATAAATTCGTTTTGAATGTTCAAACGAAATTTTAACATTTAGAGACATGCAAATCATTGGCATTCATGAAATCTGCATTCTTAGATTAAATGGAATGCTAGAAAGTAGAAATATGGGTAAAAATTAAGTGAATAACATATTTTGGAAAAATAATTAAGAATCTAACATATGTTTTTGGAAATTAAGTAAATAATAATGGTCTACATGAAATGTTTAGACCAAAGTAATCTTCTCATAATGGTCTACTTGTTTGTTTGGGATACAAAACATTAAATGTGGAGACAATGTCGTCATCACAATTGATGTTTTGTCTCCTATTTCATTAACCGTTAACATATATATTATCAGAGTAACAAATAATCTACTTACTAACACATATATTATCGCATAAAATAATAGTTATCAGTTAAATATTTCTACCAGATAAAAAAATAGTTAAAGGTCAAAAAGAGTAATACATATAAGACTCTTTGTTGTTGAAGGTTAAGAATAATTCTATATTATCTGATATAGTAATAGTTAAATGATAAAACAATTCTCAAAAATAGTAATATTAAATCATAAAACAATTCTAACACAAATAACACCTCCGATTTAGTGGTCTCATCACACCCTAATCTCTATAAAACAAACTCAAATAATGATGGTAACAATTTTGGAGGTTTAAATCACTAGTTAACAGATAAGTTAACTAATAATTAGATAACTAATAGATAAATTAATAGTTATCGGTTAAGTATGTATATATTACCTAATTAATAAATTGTTAGATGTTAAGAACTGTAATACATATAATAATTTTGTATCACAGTTACACATCATACTTCCAACCCTAAAAATGATATCAAATATAATATTCATATATGATAATTATTTATTTGATTAATGGATATGTTATGCGTTAATACATATATTATTTGTCTAACACATATATTAGCCGTTAATACATATATAATTCGTCTTGAGTGTTATGAGAAGTTGTGCAAAGTCAAATAATAATGTAAACTATCAGTTGAAACTGTAATACATATAAGACTTTTTGTTGAAGGTCAAGGAAAATTTTGTATTATCGAATATAATAGTTAAATGTTAAAGAATTATACATATATAACAACTCAGATTCAATTGTCCTATCACATCCTAATCTCTGTGTGACAATTCAAATAATGATAATAACTATCTTGGAAACTTAAATTAGTAGTTAAAAGATAAGTTAACTGATAATTGGATAGTTATTCGATAATAATAATAATAATAATACTTATCGGTTAATTTTCTATATTACTTGATAGTTATCAGAATATCAGATAAAATAATAGTTATCGGATAAAATATATGTGATTTTTAATAAAGGAAATTTTTTTTAATCTATCTTCATCTTCTTCATAAGATATTGTTCGAAATTAAGGATGCCAAATTTTGGTTTAATGTAAAGAAAACAAGATTTTATTGTTAGATCTCAACTCATATTATGTTTATTGAGCATTATTCTTGAAAGATTTGATTTCAGAGCATCAATGGAGGATTTTTTCTTAGATTTCGACCTAAATTATGTTTATAAACATGAGGCTTGAGAGATTCGATTTCAGAGCATCAATGGAGGACTTTCTCTTAGGCTTCGACGCAGATTGCGTTTATTGAATATGAGACTTACGAGATTTTATTTTAGATTATCAATGGAGGATTTTCAACTTTTTTTAAAAAGAAAATCTAAAAATAAGATCTGATTTTCTAAGGTTTAGAGATAATTGATGTGAGCTAAATTTTTTTAAAAAAAATAGATAGATTAGATGAGAAGAGAATTTAATAGGAGAAGTTGTGTGAGAAGAATAGAGATAAAGAAGAGAGAACAACCTAAGAAAAGAAGAGGAAGTGAGAGAATTTTGATGTATTTTGTGTGAGAGAGAGAATATATCATTTTAGCCCATAAAAAATAAAAAAAATAAAGACACTTCAAAGAGAAAGAAGAAGACGTAGTTGAAAGCATAAAAGCATGTGGTAGAGAGTAAGCCACTAAAAGTATAAACCTAGTGTTATAAAGAGTAAGCTACTAAAAGTAGGCTTTTCAATCACCTAAATACATAAAATCTATGTTTTCACACCCAACTCGGACAGAGAATCGGAGTGTCTTTCGAATCACCAAGTCACTGGTCTACCCGGGTGAACCACCAAGTCAATTGAATAATTGATTTTTATATAATTATATATACAGTTATATATAAATATCTCTATATATATAGTTTTAAGATTTAAAATAACAAAATTATTTAAATAGTCATATTTAAAAAAACAAAAAGAAACTAACAATTATAATAGAGTAATGAAATCTAAAATAAAACTAAAAGTGAAAAAAATTAAAAAAATAATATTTTGAAACTATCGATTGTTGAAACCGGGTTTAGCAACACCAATACTAAAATGACGGTTCTTAATTAATAGAGCAGGGAAGAATGGGCAAGGAAACTTGTTGACTTGAATGGGAGTAAGAGCCTAGTTAACTGAGTAATAAGATAGGTGGATGCCGAATTAGTGTTCTTATTAAATTTCGAATGTCCAAAAAGAAGATCTTTCTTACGGAAAGATTGTGCCTCTATTTATAGTTTATAGAGGCGATTTACATGTGTAGAAAATACAGGAAGATTTATAAATTTTGTTGATAAGACTGAATCCTTTAAATTTTGTAGAAAATAGATCTCGGATCCACCTCCAACAATTCCCTCCCCCCAGACTCGGAAAATTCTAGTGGTGAATATTCGAGTAGGAATGATTGTTTCATCTTCCAGAATCTTCGGTCCACGTGTCAATTTTCCAGTGGGTTATTCGAACAGTCACCTCGGTTTTATGCGAGTTATCATTATTACCGCATGGTGTTGCTTCGATTACTTCCCGCTCATTCATTATTTTAGCTTTGCGTCGCTTCACATTTTAGTAATTCTCTATAAATATTGTGCCTCTTCTTCTTTTACCATTCATTTTTCATCTGCTCAAACTTGCTCGGACGACTTCCAAGTTCTTCTATACTCAAATTTCTTTTAAGTTTTTCTTGCTTCTTTTCTTCATTCTTCTTTAAAAATAGGTCTTGATAACTTTAAACTTCCCAATGTTGAGGTATGTGTTAATTCCGCCCTTGAGAGTTTAAATGCTCGACCCTCTAGAGGTTCCTCTAGGGTTTATGAACTCTTAGCTGCTCCGATTCGTGATATAGGAGAGGTCCCTTTGAGCTCTGGCCAGGAGAACTTGTGGCCCGCGAAGAAGGTGAGGAATGATGCGCCATTAAGGATCGGTTCTCCAAGGAGAGAAAGTAGGAGCGGATCCACCTGTTGAAGGGGTAGGGGCACGCCTGCCTGAGGTGCTGAGGACTAACTGGAAGTAGTGGAACTTTGATCTGAACTTTCTGCCGCCAAGGAGGAACTTGCTCGTACTAAGGACGAGTTGAAAGTGGAGCATGAAAACGTCCTCAAGTTGGTAGCTCAAAATGCAAAACTGTCAGATTCACTAGATTGCACCGAATCTGACTGAGGCATTGCCTTTAAATCCGCCCAGAAGGCTAATGACACGGTGCTAAAATTTTGTGCCGAGTTAGATTTGGTGAGGGGTAACTTTGATTCTCGACTTCACCAGTCGCTAACCGTTGAGAACTCAAGAACTTTTGGGGTTCTTTGTGAAAACCTATCTGATTGTTTCGACCAGATTGCTGCTCGGTTCCGCAATCTTGACAGGAACCTCGAGACTCGTTTATCGTATGCCCAGTTTATTGGGTTGGCAAACATTCTTTGATTGCTTTCTGATCGGGGAGTTGAAATTTCCTGTGCGGTCGTAAACTCGATGACTGCCAAAGTGAACGAGTTCCAGGAGCTTGTTAACAAGGACGGCTTGACGTTGCTGCTTTTGGGGGATTTGGTCGTCCCAATTTTTGAAGTTGGAGAGGCCTCCAATGCTTATGAAAGTAGACTCAGAGAAGCACCATAAATTTTTTGTGCTTTGTCATAGTCTTCTTGTGAAGTCGGCACTAGGCCTTTGGAGTGGAATTCTTTGTACGTACTCGGTACTTTTGTAAATGGTTTACCGGTGTAAATGAAACTGGACTTGATAATGAATGAAACAATTACTTTAATGTTTTTGACTCGTCATTATATAAATTGTGGTTTCCGAGATACTTTTCTTGTTTTTGTGCGTTTAGAGAAGTTTCTTTCTGCGTTTAAAGAATTTGATCTCGTTTTAGCGTTGGAAGAGAACTTTCTGTTATGCGGCTTTGAAAATTTTAGGACTCAGTTTAAGTTTAAGAAGTTCGGATTCAGAAACCATATTCGTAAAACTTGGTCCAAAGGGTTTCAAATTATCTGTTCAGAAATCATGTTCTAACTTTATTTGAGACTTTACCCACTTAATTTTGTACAAAGCTTTGCTTTGTCGTTAAGTGAGATTCCAATCTCGATAAATCTGTACAGAACTATGATCTGCTTTTCGGTGAGAAATCAATCTTGGCATTTCTTTACAAAGCTATGCTTTGTCTTTGGGTCTGTACGGAACTATGTTCCATTGTTAGGCGAAAAGTTATTCTCGGTATTTCTGTACAAAGCTATGCTTTGTCTTTTGGTGAGAAATTAACCTCGGAGTTTCTGTACAAAGTTATGCTTTGTCTTTTGGCGAGAAATTAGTCTCAGTGTTTCTGTACGAAGCTATGCTTTGTCTTTTGGACAAAGCTATGCGTTGTCTTTTGGCGAGAAATTAATCTTGGTGTTTCTATACAAAGCTATGCTTTTTCTTTTGATCGGTACGGAAGTATATTCCGTCGTTTTATGAGAAGTTAATCTCATGAACCAGTCCTAGGCTATGTTTTCGTCTTTTTACGGGATCTGTTTTGATGAACTTGTCCTAAGCTATGTTTTTGTCCTTTGACAAGAACTGTTTCAATGCACCTGTCATAAGCTATGTTTCCATCCATTGACGACAACTGTTCTCATGAACATATATGAAACTTTGTTCCCTTGTTTTTCGAGACTTTCATCTCGGGCAATCTATACAAAGCTTTAAGCCTTGTCTTTTCTGTCAAAAATTAAACTCCTGTAAATGCTACGAAAGATTAGTCTCGTAATTCATAAGCTTTTATACTTGAACTTAGTAGAATTTGGAATTTGCTTCCCAAGATGATGACTAGGTCTTAGTCGGTGATTTTTGAGATTTTAGACTCAATGATTGTAAGCTTTTCAAGATTAGACTCGGCAATTTTAGGACTCGGTATTTAAGATAAGGACTAGGTTTAAGTCGTGGATTTTTGAAATTTGGAATTTGGCAGAATTCCTTTGCTTGTAATAAGTTTTTCGAGGTTGAGCTCGACGAGATTTTAAGACTTGGCTTAAAAGATAATTTAGATTATGCGAGAATTTATCTTGGGTTATGACTTGTAAATATATAGGGTGCAATCCCGTCCTCTTTTTTTTGAATGCTGACTTGCGATAAAATAATAGTTGTATTAAGTTCTAGCTGGACCCGAAGGCTACCTACGTACCCAAAAGGGATCAAGCCAAGACGTAGTTCTCATTATATAACTAATGAAGTAGATAGTAATGCGTTAAGTGACACATCTAGTTTGTCGAGAAAGCGATTTGCTAGTAGTAGTATCGCTTTAAGTTGATTGAATTCCAACTTGGGGGAATTGGTACTCTTTCCATGTTGGCAATTTTGTAGATGCCCGGTTTGACGACTTTGAAAATAATGTATGGACCTTCCCAATTAGCACCGAGTTTTCCGGTATTGAGTTCGGCCGTGTTCTCGAATACTTTACGAAGTATAAGGTCTCCGACTGCAAAGTGTTGTCTGTGTACTTTTTTGTTGTAGTACTTTGCGGCTTGTTGTTGATATTTATAATCGGAAAAGGGCTTCGTTGCGTTCCTCTTCCAAGTCGTCAATACTATTTTCTATAGCATCGTTATTTACGTCTTCATTCTCAGAAAGACATTCACGGCGCAAGGTTGGCACTGCTATTTCTGCTAGAGATATTGCTTCCATTCCGTGAGAAAGAGAGAATGGAGTTCGCTCAGTTGATCGTGGAGGTGTGGTCCAATGCGACCATAATAATCCTTCTAACTCGGAAGCCTAACTTCCCTTCTTTTCAGAAAGTCGCTTCTTCAGACCATCAATGATCTATTTGTTTGAGGCTTTTGCTTGACTGTTACCTTGGGTGTTTTGCGGTGTTTATTTGCTTACTTGGATATTCCATTAGATGCAAAAGTTAGTAAATTTGGCCGAGATGAAGTGAGATCCGTTGTCTGTTATGATTTTGTATGGAAGACCGTGTTGGCAAATGATGTTTTTCCATATGAATGTGATTACATCTCTATCCTTGATCTGGGAGTAAGCTTCTGCTTCGACTCACTTTGAGAAGTAGTCGGTCATTACGAGCATGAACATTTTCTGCCGAGATGATGGTAACGGTCTGACTATATCCATTGCCCATTGCATGAACATATAAGGCATTATTGCGGATGTTAACTCCTCGGTTGGAGCGTGAATAATATGCTCGTGCCTTTGGCACTTGTCGCATTTGGCAGTGTACTCGGCATAGTCCTTGGACATGGTTGGCCAATAGTATCCGAGTGTCCTAATATTTTGAACGAGCATTCTACCACTATTGTGGTTTCCTCCTGCTCCATCGAGTGTTTTCTTGATGAATTTGTTGACTTCATTGCCGTGAACGCATGTAAGCAAGACTCCGTTTTAACTTCTTTGATAAAGTTTTTTGCCAACTTGTGTGTAGAAAGCGCACTTGGATTTTAAACAGCGTGCAGCCCATCTGTCTTCTGGCGTTTCAGCGTCTATGTTGTAGGCTAAGATTTCATCCCGCCAGTCTACTTTCTGTTTGGTGTTATGTTCAGCATTTGCCATCTCGGAACCGAAATCTTTGGAATTTGTCTATTGCCGAGACTAGTTCTATATCTCCCTTTGGTAGGCTTATGCTTGGCCTATCTATGCTTTTTACCGATATGATTTCTTGTTGGATGGTATCTATTGTGGACTGTTCCAGAACTTTTCCCATGGGGCTTTCTAGCCTGATTCCCACTCCTGAGCCGTGTTGTCAGGAAGATCCGTCCATGTAGATCTTCAACGTTTGGTTCTCTTCCAAGCCTAGAGGCTCTAGATATGGTGATAGCTCGATTATGACGTTGGCTAAGACTTGTGATTTTGAGCTCGTACGTCCCTTGAACTCGATATCGTACTCGCTTAACTTGATTGCCCATTTCGTTAGTCGTCTTGACTGATTTGGACTATGTAGTATTATCTGCAACAGATGATTTGTTAACATTAGGATGGTGTGCGATTAGAAGTAAGGGCGTAACTTCTTCGCAGAGATAACTACTACTAGTGCAAGTTTCTTCGTGGTTGGGTATCGAGACTCGGCTCCGTCCAATGACTTGCTGATATAGAAGGTTGGGTACTGAGTTCCTCTGTCATCTCGAACTAGTACACCACTAACTGCCGAGGTGGAAACCGTGATGTACAAAAATAGTGGCTCACCATTTTCTGGCTTAGCGAGTATCGGTGGGGTTGAGAGATACTCTTTCAATTCGGAAAAAGCTTTCTCACGGCTTTTGTCCCATTTGAACTCTTATTTCTGTGCGATAAGTTGTTGAACAGAAGACATATGTATGTCGAGTGCGATATAAAGCTATTCAAGGCGGCTATTCATCGCGTCAATCTCTGAACTTCGTGCTTATTCTTTAGAGAAAGTAACTCTTCGATTGTCGTGACATGTTTTGGGTTTGCTTCGATTCCTTGTTGAGTGACTATGTATCCGAGGAATTCTCCTGATGTAACTCTAAATGTGCACTTTGCCAAATTGAGTTTCATCTGATATTCATTCAGAGTTTTGAAGCACCGAGCTAAATGGTCGACATGGTCTTCTGCCCTTAACAACTTCACTAGCATGTCGTCAATATATACCTCCATGGTTTGCCCGAGTTGATAGGCAAACATTTTATTTACGAGGTGCTCATAGGTAGCTCCATCATTCTTTAGCCTGAATGGCATTACTTTGTAACAATAAGTGCCTCGCTCCGTGATGAACGATGTCTTTTCCATGTCGTCAGGATGCATACGGATCTTGTTGTATCCTGAGAAAGTGTCCATAAATGAGAGAAGCTTGTTTCCGGCCGTTGCCTCGACAATTCGGTCGATATTTGGTAGTGGGTAGTTGTCCTTTGGGCACGCTTTATTGAGGTCGGTGAAGTCAATGTAGACTCTCCACTTTCTGTTCTTTTTGGGAACAACTACCGGATTGGCCAGTCATTCCGGATTTTGAACTTCGATGATTGACCCGATTTCAATCAGCTTCTTTACTTCTTTGATCACGGCCTTTGTTCTTTCTGGCCCGAGCTTTCTTCTTTTCTGCTTTATCGACTTATATGTCGGATTAACGTTTAGCCTATGACTTGTGATTTCCAGATCGATACCAGGCATATCGCTTGGTTTCCAAGAAAATGTTGCCACGTTCTCTTTGAAGAGACGTAGCAGCTTTTCCTTGATGGATTTGCTTATGTCGATATTGATGCTTATGCACTTTATCGAATCGGCAAGTTGATGTAGACAAGCTTGATAGTCGACTGATCGGGTTTCTCAGGAGTGGGTGGTTTTGTTAATGCTTTGCTTCCTGCTGATGCCGTGATCATGCATGACTTGTTTCTTAACTTCAGCTCGGCGATGAAGCTAGTTCTGGCCAGTTTCTGATCGCCTTTAAGTGTGTAGACTCCTTCGTTCTTCAGAATCTTAACGCATTGATAATAGCTTGATGGAACAGCTTTCATCGCGTGTATCCAAGGCGTTCATAAGATCATGTTGTAGATGGGTGGTTTATCTACAACAAGTAGCTTGAACCATCTCGTAAGTCCAGCAACTCGGATAGCTAATTTCACAGTTCCAATCGCATTGATTGTGCTTCCATCAAACGCAGTCAAGATTCTGCCCACGGGCTTAAGATGGCGTCTGGCAGTGCCATCTTATTGAAAGTCTCTTTGAAGATGAGATCTACCAAACTCCTAGTATCGATAAGAATTCGTAAAATGTCACAGTCAGCCACTAGGAGTTTGACGACTATTGGATCGTTGTGTGGGAAACTAACTCCTTTGACGTCTTCTGCGGTAAAAGTGATCACCGAATCTACAACATGCATACATTCCTAGACAGGCTCCTGGTTGACTGAGGTGACTATCTTTCGTTCATATTTTTTGATTGAGCGAATAGTATCATCACAAAACTTTGATCCGCCCATGATTACACAGACGTCAACGCGTGGATGGCCAAATTTGTCGTTGTTTCCTTCTGGCTTTTGTCGTTTTGCTCATTCAAAAGCGTCAGCCTTCGGGCTTGCCGACTTAAAGGCAGCTTCTCATTGCTCAGCTTCTTTCCACTTATGTGCTTTATACTTCTAGGTTTCTTCCTCTGAGACATCTAATTGTCCTTTGTTGAATTTCTCAGCAAAGAATTCTTGCAGCTGTTTGCACTTTGCAGTCGAATGGACTGCTTTGTTGTAGAACCTACAATATTTGTTCTGATTATCGGTGTTATTGAACAATTTATCGCAGGGGTTGTTATTCTCCTCGACTCAGAAGGAGGTTTCCGAGTTTGCCTTGCCTCTATTATACTGCCTAGGCTCGTAGTGCATCTCTTTCTGCTCTTTGACTATCGAATTCCCCTGCACACATTGATTTTATGAGAGGATTTTTTTTCCTCTACGTATTATGCGTGCCTAGCTGCCCTACATAAGGCATTAGAGATTGTATTGAGCCTGTTAACAAAAAGGTCCCGTTTTAACGCCTCATCAGTCACTATTCCAGTTCGGAGGGCTTTGATTGCCCTATCGTCACTGACCTTGGCCTTGGTCAGTATCTTTTTGAAGCGTCCGACATACGACTTCAAAGTTTTGTCAAAGGCTTGCCTCAAAGATCTGAGTTCAGTGGTTTAAGTGTCCCGGTTGACAAACAGAGCATATTGCTTCATAACAACTCGGCGAGTTGATTGAAGCTCTCGATTAATCCGGCGGGAAGCTTGGTGAACCATACCAAGGAGTCTCTGGTCAAGTTTTCTGCAAAGTGCTGGCAGTAAGGCCGCGTCTTCGTTGTCTATAGTGTAGTTGGTACCGTTCATTATGATGTTGAAGGCGCTCATAAACTCCACGAGATCCGAGTTCCCATCGCAAGAGAAGCATTAGAGCCGTAACCCTCTGTTTACCAAGACTCTCCATAGTCTTGGTGCGAATGGCGAATTCTGCGCCTGAGCTAGGATCCTTCCTATCTCGGGTGCCGAGCTAGTAGCTTGATGGAATTTAGACTTGATGTTGTCCATCATCTTTAATACGGTAGCAGCGTCCAAAGTCATCTGGCTTTGCTGTCTTGACGTGTTCGGCATGGCAGAGTGATCCTGTACCGAGGTGGCGACTGGTTGTGGACTTGGAAAGTCCCAGAATAGTGTTCTCTGAACACTAGCCAATGCCTCTGTGCATGGTCTGCTAACTTGAGTAGTTAGGAGACTACTCTCATTCAAGCGATATTCGAGATGATTGAACTTCTCGGTGTTTCTTCGATTGGAAGCTTCATGTTGTGCGATTAGGTTACGCATTAAAGTTCCGAGCATCAGTGACCTCGGTGGTGGTGGTGGAAGGTCTTCATTCTTTCAAGTTTCATGTCGACTCTCTTTCTGAGTCTGAGTTGTATCCATGGTCGATCCATCCGCTGGATCGGTGTGTTCCTGAGGGAGAGGTTCCTTCCTTTCCAGCGAGTTGATGGTGAGTTCTCCGTCCACCATGCTCTTAATCTTAGAGTTTCCCCTTACCTTTGTGAACATGTCCTTCGATATCTTCCCCACAGATGGTGCCAACTGTTGGAACCGAGTTTAGCACCACCAATTCTAAAACGGGGTTCCTGATTAATAGAGCACGAAAGAATGAGCAAGGACACTTGTTAACTTGAACAGAAGTAAAAACTTAGTTAACTGGGTAATAAGATAGGTGGAGGCCAAATTGGTGTTCTTTTTAAACTTCGAATGTCCAAAAAGAAGATCTTCCTTACAGGAGGATTGTGCCTTTATTTATAGTTTATAGAGGCGGTTTACATGTGTAGAAAATAAAGGAAGATTTACAAATCTTGTTAATAAGACTGAATCTGTTAAAATGCATGCTAGATTTATGGAATTTTCCAATGTTGGAACAGGAAAACTTCCGTTTATTGTATGTTGATGTGTCATCCGACTTTCCTTCAAGTTCATGGAACCTTCCAAGATGAGTCGTTTTGCTGATTTGAATATTTTATCCGAGTTGAAGGACTTAGTGCTTACAACCGGGTGGTTGTTCTATATTCAGCCCGTAGTAAATTCGGTGGATCAAAGTAGGATCTCGGATCCACCTCTAACATCGATGATAAAATAAAACTAAACAAACTTAAATTCAATTTTGATTATCTCTATCATCTTTCTCCTCATTTTCTTGCGGTGGCAAAGTAAAGTCATCATCAAAATTTAACAAAACAAAAATCACAAAGTTTAATCAATATTTTTATATACGGACAGAAAAATTCAAAAATCTTAAAGTTGAATCAACATTACCATTAAATTTATCATTGTTTATGTCTTCCTTATCTTTGGGATATTCTTCAGCAAGAACATTTTCTAATTCATTATAATCAAATTCACATGCTTCTTCTTCTACAATCCAAAATTTTGTCTTATCAATTGATTTATAGTCAGTAGGATCATATGATCTTTTTCTTTTTGACATGTACATTACAAAGTATGTAAGTTGATGTAATAAAAAATAAATTAAAAATAAAAATAAAAATAATTATAATAATACTCACCTATGTTACAATCATAAATCATAGTGAGCATATACGAGATTACTTAGTCATTGATGTTATAATCTATTTCTCTTCTTTGTATGAATTCGTTCAAATATACTCCAGTTACATTCACATCCAGATGAAGAAGCGGTTTGACTAAGATTTCGTATGGCAAGGTTTTACAAGTAGGGGCATCACAAGCAAAGTATTTCCACCATTCAATTAAACATCGATTCAACTATATTAGACATACATATAAATATATAAATATATGTATATTTATATATATATTAGAGTTTAGACTTGTTATCCTCTCTGCTTAAGAAGCCGCATTATTTGACATTGCAAGATTATTTTTTGCCTTTTTCAATCAAATTCTAAATTTCCAAGTATATAAGTTAAAACATCAATAATTAAACAACTTCTTAAATCCAGATAGATCAAGTACGATGTACAAATATCGAAAACTGGTTCAACATCATTGGGATCAACTATTAATTCAAACAACTGCTATCATAATTCACACATGAACTTGTAAATTAGAGACCAAAACACAAAACAAGAAGCATCAATTGTGAAAAAAAAATTCCAAGTGGAACTCTTAAAATATTTTATATAAAGAGTTCTTAATCAAATTCAAATTATATAAGTTACATGGCTGAAAGGTTTTACTGCAAGTTAGAGCCATGCCTCGAGAAAAACTGCCCTCTCGTCAAGTCTGGCTTCACACAAAAATCTTTATCATATAAGAAAATTGGACTCAAATAATATACTGGAGCATGAAGATCTTGATGTAACATACGATCCCATCTTTGATCAATGATGCTTGTGTAAGGCATGTAGTGATTCTTTTTCTCTCGAAACATCTTTTTGATGCCTAATCTGGCTCTAAACATCCCGTCATACACATATGGCAAAGAAGATTTCTCATAGCATCACAAATGTGCAACAAATGGATGACGGGAGTCATAATCTTGACAATGATCAAGCAGTCATTCCATGTTCGCTCCTCCAAAATAATTAATTTAGCTTATGTGTTTTGAAAAGTTGTTTGAGTTTAGCTTTATGTACTTGTACTTCAGAATCAGAAAGTAGGTTATAAGTACAGATTCAAAAAACACATTAGAATTTATTAGAAGTCAATATCGGATGTAACTTAGGCTTGATTAGTAAAACTTTTTGTTGAGCATAATTCTTTCATAGGAATCAACCATATTTGAGGAATTTAAAATAGACAAACATGATTGGTTCTTACAAGAATATTATGCTCAACAAAAAGTTTTACCAATCAAAGTTTTAATCAAAGCATACCGGATAAATTTCTTCTTATATTAAAATAAGCTAATCAATTCTGTTAATTAATGAGGAAACACCAACGGGCAACCAAAAAGAAAGAGTAAAATCATTCGTTCCTTGAATCTTAAGAGCACACAAAGCATATAATTATTCCATTCCAAAAGACATAGTTTATACATTACCAATATCCATTTCACCAAGCAACTTCCTATTCTTTCTACACATATCATAACAGTAAACCCATCTTGTATTCGATCCATTCACTAAAAAATGTTCGTAGAAATGTTTCAGCTTTTATTCATCGTATTATCAATCGAATCAGCACTAATATTAACACTTGGTTTTGGGACCCCAGTGAGAAGAGCAGTTGTAAAATTGCTAGACCTATTGAAGCAAGGTCGAGGACCTCTGGTTACCAAAACAGTGGCAGCTACAATGCTTATGTTGTTTGGCTCGGTTTTGTTCAGTACAATTCAGATCAATAAAAGGGTTTCTGAATTTGGTGGTGTAAGTAATTCGACTGATGAAGTAATGTTTGCGAATCGGCTCCTTGAAGCTTTTCTCATGGGTAATGAAAAACATTAATTAGAATAATTAATACAAATATTTTTCATTTCACACACCATCTATTTTCTTGGGCTTAATGTAAAGTTTTGATTTGTTTTTTGTGTGAAAAAGGAACTATTTTATTCTTGGCGATGGTTATAGACAGAATGCATTATTACACAAGAGAGCTTCAAATCACAAGAAGACACTTGGACATTGCTGTAAAGAAGAGCAAAACTGGATAACTGGGATCCCTACATCAACTAACATTCTGTAAAAATCTGTCAATACATTATCAAATGAAAATGAAAGACCTCGTGAGTTTGATTTGGTAAAATGGTAAAATGTATATCACTACTATTTCCACGTAGTTATTGTTTCTACTCGATTCGGTACGGTACTTTTGAGTTTGAATTAAAGATTTCGTTTAATTTTAAGTAATCAAAAAAATTGACCAGAATATAACGGGGCAAATTTGAATATGTATTATTAAGTAAAAGAGGTGAATTTTGAGCTCGACTCGGTACAATTGTTCTCGAATATTCTAAAGAATAATCGAGGTGAACAGTACATGCCCTCTGCTAACGATTCGTCTCCCTTTTTATAGGGGATGTCGTACGCTTTAGACCATGTACATCAATGAACCCCTATTGGGGTTCTTAAAAAAAAAATTTAAAAAAAAAAAATTAAAAATCTGGTCAATCAGGGTTCGCCACGTGGCGAACCCGGCTCTTTTTTTTTTTTTTTTTTTTTTTCNTTCTTTTTTTTTTTGCCTATGAACCTGAGCCATGAACCCCATTATAACCTTCAATGTACATACTCTTAAAGTCAGTGATCTATTTGAACCTGGATCTGGTTTATAGTTTTGGCTTTGAGTGGGCCGAAGACGATGATCCAGACCCAAATCATTTTTGGGTCCGTCAATTTCCCTTATTGGGCTAAGTGAGTTGGGAGTTTAATCAAGAAATATTAACTAACTTAACTCAATTCTTCGAGTAAAAATCACGATTAGCTTAAGAGGAAAATCGAATAAACTTTGTCGACAAAAAACCAAAAGCACGGGCGAATACAAAAATTAATAGCGTTTGGTTTCGTTTGGTTTGGTTTGGTTTGGCTTAGTGCATGTAGTTAATAATAGGTTCGGGAATGAACCGGTTTTAGTTGCGCATGGTTCAATTTTAAATTCGGAAATATATCGGAAGGCCGAGTGAACTCGTCGTTACTTATTTACAAGTCGCCTCAAAAACCTCTTATCTTTAAAAGAGACTAAAACCCTGAGTGAAGAGTACTATTAACAGTTCTTCGTTGTATTTCTCTGTTGCACCAACAAAAATGGTTTCCCTCTCAAATCAAACCAGATTTTCTTTCCACCCAAACAACCTTTTCGTTTCTGAGAAACTTTACCTTGGAATCCCGAGAGTCAATTTCCCCAGGAAAATCAAAGTGAGAATCAGTTGCTTCGCTGCTGACGAACCACGCCAGCAGAAACAGAAAAAGAAAAGTCAGAGCCAGAGCACTAGCGATGCTGAGGCTGGAGTCGACCCAGTTGGGTTTCTCACTAAACTCGGAATTACTGACAGAATTTTTGCTCAATATCTTCGAGAAAGGTAGAGAAAAAAGCTCGATTTGATCAGAAAGTGGGAACAAAGCGTTTTAAGTTGTGCTTATTTCTTATGATTGTTTCTTCACCAATTCTCATGGAGTTCATTCAAAAACCCATATTCGCAATTCGGTATTTGTTTTACACTGCAATTGCTACAGTTGTGTAAATGTAAGCGTGTTTGTTTGTTCAATCTATAGGCATAAAGCTTTGAAGGATCTTAAAGAGGAGGTTTTCAAACGCCATTTCGATATGAGAGATTTTGCTTCAGGGTATGTATCTTCTTTGTCTCTGTTAGGAGAAGAGTTTAAGCCTGGATTAATTTCACACTTCTTGTTAACTAGCAAGTTTCTGAAATTTCATTGTATATGTCTTTATGATCTGCCAGAAAATTTTATTCTTTCGAGTTTTCTACCAGACGAGTGGCTGATGTAAATCCAAAATGCTTTGGCCAACGAATTGCCTTCTTTTCTTTCCTTTTTGTGTGTGTAGATATGAGTTACTGGGGATGCATCGACATATGGAACACCGGGTTGACTTTATGGACTGGGGTCCAGGTTCGGTCTCGTGCTCTAATCTTAGAGTTTCATTTCTCAGTTTCTTTACTTCCATTTGGCTCTCTCTTCTTATAATTTCTTTTTGAATGTGAAAATGCTTTGGTGAACAGAGAGAACAATGTTTTGAAACTTGCTTTATTAGACTGCGCCTATTGGGAAGTTATTTTCCCACCAGTGGTTTGCTTAAGAATACTCGCTAACACTAAATTCAGGTGCTCGCTATGGCGCTATTATTGGAGATTTCAACGGATGGTCCCCTACAGAAAATGCCGCCAGAGAGGGCCTATTTGGTCATGATGATTTTGGTTATTGGTTCATTATTCTTGAAGATATGTTACGAGAGGGAGAAGAACCAGACGAACTATACTTTCAGCAGTATAATTATGTCGATGACTATGATAAGGGTGATAGTGGTATATCGGCCGAAGAAGTCTTTCAGAAAGCTAATGATGAATACTGGGAACCTGGTGAGGACAGGTTTATTAAAAACCGCTTTGAAGTTCCTGCCAAACTGTATGAGCAGCTGTTTGGCCCAAACGGTCCACAAACATTAGAAGAGCTAGGAGATATACCAGACGCAGAAACAAGATATAAACAGTGGAAAGAGGAGCATAAAGATGATCCACCAAGTAATCTGCCTCCATGCGACATCATTGATAAAGGTCAAGGAAAACCATATGATATTTTTAATGTCGTGACATCTCCAGAATGGACAAAGAAATTTTATGAGAAAAAACCTCCAATTCCATATTGGTTAGAGACACGTAAAGGAAGAAAAGCATGGTTAAAAAAATACATTCCAGCTATTTCACATGGAAGCAAGTATAGACTGTATTTTAATACTCCTGATGGACCACTTGAACGGGTGCCTGCTTGGGCTACATATGTGCAACCAGGTATGATAGCATCTGTTATTTTTTACGATTAAAGTAGGATAAGAAGGAACAAGTTGCATAGCAGTCATAGACAGAAGGAAGCAAGTATTCAGTTTTCCTTTTAGCACGAAAAGAACAGAATTGTGAAAAGTCCTTTTAATTTTCTTACTCTGTGCTTTCCATGTTCAAAGTTACAAGAAACTCTGTCAGCACTATATTAGCTGTCTCACTAAATAACATTCGTCAGAAAAGTTGTTTCTATGCAGCGATGCTACAAAATAAGGTTTTTTGTATGTGTTATATTAATTTTTCCATTTAATGTATTTTGTTTTCTTCAAAATCAAGCATTTATTTCATTTTTCTCAAAACCAGAGGATGAAGGAAAGCAAGCTTATGCAATTCACTGGGAACCTTCTCCTGAATCTGCCTACAAGTGGAAAAACTCCAAGCCAAAACTTCCAAAGTCCTTGCGCATATACGAATGTCATGTTGGCATCAGTGGGTCCGAGCCAAAAATTTCAACTTTCGAAGAATTTATTAAGAAGGTATTATTTAATATTCTCATTATGTTCTTTCTTGCAATTTTAGTATGCACACATCTTAGTTTTTCTGTGGCTTATTAAATATCAGGTCCTTCCTCATGTGAAAAAAGCAGGATACAATGCTATCAAGTTGATTGGTATCCCTGAGCACAAGGATTATTTTACTGTGGGTTATAGGGTTAGTAATCTAAGCTTCTTACACTTTAACTTCACTTTTTATCACTTCCGATAATATCCTTGTACTACCCATAGTTGTATATTACCTCCAGTTCTGATTAAAGGGCAATGGATATTCATTTAGAATGATAACCAACATTCCTAGTAAACTACTTGAGATATTACAAATGATCAAGGAAACTTACTAGTTACTTCTCGGATATATTTGAACTGAATAAATGGAATTATGAAAGTATTTACTTTTTATCATTCTCCATAATTTGTATCCATCATTTTTTCAGGTTACTAATTTCTTTGCTGTCAGTAGCCGATATGGCACACCAGATGATTTCAAACGCTTGATAGATGAAGCACATGGTAAGTATTTCTGGACTCTCTTCTTTTTGTGATGTTTTATAGTCTTTTAGTCATACATGTAGTTGATGAAGCACATGGTAAATATGAATTAATCTATATGCAGGCCTTGGACTTCTTGTCTTTTTAGACATTGTGCATTCTTATGCAGCAGCTGATCAGATGGTTGGGCTTTCGCTCTTTGATGGTTCAAATGATTGCTATTTTCATTATGGTAATTTTCCATAATAGTAATTTACTTTTTTATTTCACTGCTATTGCATTGGAGTGTGACAAACAGAGTTCTTGCATGCCTTTATTTTAATGTGTTGATGACTGAGTCGTCAGTATGTTATGAGAAGTAAGCAACAACCAATGTTGTTCATAATCTTCTGTAACTCTGAAGATGACCTCAACCATTTCCGAAAAAGTTGAATATGAACGTGTATAAAAACACAATGTTCTATTTTTTCATCGTGCGTATAGGTAAAAGGGGGCATCACAAACACTGGGGCACCCGAATGTTCAAATATGGTGATTTGGATGTTCTGCATTTTCTCATATCAAATTTGAACTGGTAAAGGCAGCTACATTTTTTTTGTACTTTATTGTTAGTTCATTGGTTGTACTCACCTTGTTGGACACTTGGACTAGTAGGAAAATATCTTGCATTTATTTGGCTTAGGAATCTGATTATGTTACAATTGGATTTTGTAGGTGGATCACAGAGTATCAAGTTGATGGTTACCAATTTCACTCGCTTGCCTCAATGATTTACACTCACAATGGATTTGCTTCTTTTAACAACGGTTTAGATGAGTAAGAGATCTAGATATACTTAGAGTTTAAATGTGATGCTTCGTTGTGTAATTTAGATTTTGGTGATGATTGGTCAAATTGTTGATATATGTCCTCTTGCAGCTATTGCAATCAGTATGTTGATCGAGATGCACTGATGTACCTCATTTTGGCCAATGAAATTCTGCACGTTCTACATCCTAATATAATAACAATTGCTGAGGATGTAAGTTACACATTTTTTGAATTTTCGTCGTTACATTTCTTTCTCTTGTCATTCTTTTGGATAAAGCTATTGAATATATTTTTCTTTATCTTTATTTTGATTTTTAAACTGATGGTATTGAGGGCGCTATCTACTGACACCACTTTCCTATAGAACATCCCTCAAGAAGTCTCTGAACTATGGTTCTGGACGGGAAGAGATCTAAATTATCTCTAGTTTTAGACTTGCAAGTGTTTGTTCGTAGAAGTAGTACTTTTACTGCCAGTTAGTGAAAAATTTCATGATTTATCCAAATATGCTATATATAGATATATAGGTGTGTGGGACAGTACCATGTAACTTGTATATACTGCATATTCTTTCTCATGTACAACACATGATACCAACCATAGTGTTGACTAGCTTGTGTTAGCCAATTTATATTGGCTAAAGGCAGGAAAAAAAGTTTTCAGTGAATCTTTTACGAAAGCTAGATGTAGCACTGCATCAGTGGGAAAACGTTTAATATTCTTATTGATTTTCTTAATACATTCAACTTTTCTGTCCATGATAGTCATCATGGGGTTTCACTATCTGACCACTTATTGAACTTAATGAAGTTTTCTTTGGCATTTAGGCAACATATTACCCTGGGTTGTGTGAGCCAGTTTCTCAAGGTGGACTTGGATTTGATTATTATGTGAATCTTTCTGCGTCAGAAATGTGGGTTTCTCTCCTTGACAGCGTAGAGGATAACGAATGGAGCATGAGCAAGGTTATAGCTTATAATTTCCGCTGCTAGATATCATTCTTTGATATCGTTCTCTGATGTTTACTAAGTTCTGCAGATTGTCAGTACTTTGGTGGCTAGTAAAGAGTATTCAGACAAGATGCTCAACTATGCTGAAAATCACAACCAAGTATGTACTTTGTAACTTTAGATGTCTTACGCTTTTTAGTCTACTATACAACTTTACTTTTTAGTTTAGTTGACAATTCTAATTATTCTACTTTGCCATCAGTCCATATCAGGAGGGCGTTCATTTGCCGAAATCCTGTTTGGTGGAGTCGATAATGGTTCTCCTGGAGGACGTGAATTGCTAGACAGGGGAGTTTCGCTACATAAGGTATCCCTTTATTACTCCTTTAATCACTACTTCCCCAACGTAGCATACCTCTAATTCAATGAGAACACAACTGTAGAATGAGCTTGAATATTTATTCTGAATTTTGCATTCAAAAGTGAAATAAAAATGAAATCCGGAAGATTGTCTAGTTACTGCCCTCTGTTTTCACTAAATTATATTGTTGCCTCTCAATCCTCTCTGCCTTTGGTTTCCTAACTTCTCTGGTTTTTTATCTCTTACTTTTACACTACAACCGAGTTCACTTCTAGAAAAAATATAAAAATTCCCTTTGTTGTATACCCAACTTCCAGCTCCAACGTACACTTCTCCACCTTGAGTCATTGGTTTATTTTTTTGTGTAGCTGTTGCAGTGATCACAACACATTTATCTTTTATAATTGAGATTTCTAGGTGGTTAATCAGTTAGTGCAAGTACATCCTTCTATTGCATTTTTCTATTTGTGCATTTTTTTATTTAGTCTTGTTGCCCAATATGTTGGCTCAAGAAAAGAAGATTTTCTTATCTTTAACTCATGACGTACTGCAGCCAGCTCATTAATTTTGTATTTTCCTCCTGGGAAGGTGCTTGTTCATGCTTTTGTTTCACTTAAATTCTGAAAGCTTTGTTTCTTGTCTTTGCTCGAACCAGATGATTCGACTGATTACTTTTACAATTGGTGGCCGTGCTTACCTCAATTTCATGGGAAATGAATTTGGACATCCTGAGGTAAACTCTCCATGTTCTCACTGTTCCAAATACATCATCTTCATGTTTCTGACATTTCATCCTTGTCTCAGAGGGTGGAGTTTCCAACGCAGAGTAATAATTTCTCGTTTTCACTTGCTAACCGCCGCTGGGACCTTCTGGAAAGCGGACTGCATCATCACTTGTTTTCCTTTGACAAGGTATCAGTCTTAACACCTCATAATAAGAGTAGAGCTTTCATATATATATATATATATATATATTTATATCTCTTTAAAAAATTGCATTGTATGTAACTTTCATAGCAATTCAATGCAAAATAGGATATGCTACGTTGTATAAGAAGCAAAATACTAAACTTATATAAGAAGCAACTAATTTTTAGTTTGATTCCTTATTAGAATTATAAATGTACCCATTCCTTTATTAAGAATATAAATATACATCTTCACATGTAAAGGTTGGATAATGTTGCGAGCATATTTTATTTATGGGTCAAAAAAAAAAAAAAAAAAAAAAAAAAAAAAAGNAAGAGTGCCTAAGAAAGTTACTGATGCCATTTCTTGCTTGTAGGAGCTAATGGACTTGGATAAAAGCAAGGGTATCCTTTCGAGAGGCCTGCCCAGCATCCACCATGTGAATGATGAAAATATGGTATTTGACTCCTTTTGCTTCTTTTCTTGCCTCAGTAAAAAAATTGTTTAGGTTCAGGGTAAGAACCAGAAAATAAATCTTTAAAGTACCCACTGAATAGGCTTCTCTAAGTTCCTGAAATTCACTGGCATGCTAGTTTTTGCTTATGCCTTTATATTCAATATTTCTCGAGCTACTATATAAAAGGAATAGAACAAATTCCCTTCCTGCTTTGTAATGGGAATTCGCCAAACACATTTGTACAAGTATGAAGTCAAATTATAACACTGTATGCTTTAGAGAATTGAGACTACCAAAAGTATGCATCAGAAATGAAAGGGTTTGGACAATGAGAATGTTTATATGTCAATATTGTTTACTATCTACAGGTGATTTCGTTCTTGAGGGGCCCTTTCTTATTTATCTTTAACTTCCACCCATCAAATTCATATGAAAAGTATAATGTCGGCTTAGAGGAAGCTGGTGAATATACTGTAAGTTTTTTATTCTCTGTATGGTTGTTCTACCTTTCACTCATGACATTTTGTTAACAAGAGTGTCAATAAAACCATTGTTTTGTTTCCCATGAGATACAGTTGCTATTGTTTTATGAATTCATCTTACTTGTGGGTAGAACACTATTATAAGGTTTGCTTATGCAGTTTACCTGAGAAATAACCCGGAATCTGCAGATGATACTGAACTCGGATGAAGTAAAATTTGGGGGTCAAGGACTTCTGACGGAGGACCTGTATCTCCAACGATCAATTAGTAAGAGGTTTGTAATTGTCATGTGTCACATAGTTTGTTGTTATAAGATCCTAGATCTTAAAGATTTAATGACGTCGTCTGTTCATCATTTTGAACCAAATTCACATTTGCGCAGAGTTGATGGACAAAGAAATTGCTTAGAGGTGTTTTTGCCAAGCAGGACTGCCCAGGTCAGCTCTCGCTCTAGTTTTATCTCCTCTCTCTGTGTTATTTACTGCCATGGAAAGGCATAAAGATTTATAGATTTTAGACAATTAAACTAGTCATCTTGAATCTGACTCCAATTCTATATTTTCAGGTTTACAAGTTGACTCGGATTCTCCGAATATGATCCTTTATGTATGCCACATACAATCACCAAACATGTTTGTATGAGAGGCTAGCTCTGAATCCAAGGTCAATGCGAGGAGTGATGTTATATAGACATGGCTCTTCCAAGCGATGGTGGCAGCTAAGAAGATTGTTCACAGAGATGTACGAACACGAAATTCCGTACGGAGACACAAGCCAAGGACAACCAGTTCATCTTATGGTGCAGATCAAACATGTGAACCAATTTTGTGGCTTTTAAATGATGCTATGACTTTGTAGGTAGATAAGATAGATGGTCCAGTTTGTGTAGTATAGAACTTTGGTTTTCGGTATATAAATTACTTAATGCATTTGTAGAAAACAATCATCTCTTTCTACAAGAAAAAGCAATCCAGCTGCTTATATATATTGTTTACCTAGTCAAAAACACTCTCAAGGCAAACAGGTAATAAAAGAGCTCAAGCCGAAGAATGCTGCGCTTGTGAAACATCCAAGGGTACTTCTCTGAAAAGGTCATCATATGAAACAGGTACTCTGATCCTCTCATGAACAGGTTTCCTTTCTACTTTTGGTTTAGATTCACCCTGCTCAGCTACCGGCATGAAACACATCTCGCTGACTTGAGCTTCATCAGCAGATGCATTTGCAGAACCAAGTCCTTCGCATGAGCTACCCTGATCTCCTTTTGGCCCTACTTTCGGCCTTGTGCTTGGGTACCTAAATTGCTTCTGCAAAATTTGAATAGTGTAAGACAGAGAGAAAGACATGATATATCAAAGCAATTAGTAATAAGGTAATAGGCAAGAACAAACCTCAAACTCCTTGGTCTTTTTCATTATCTCTCTGTAAGCTGCGGGTTGTCTTGCTTTGATGATGTTCCACAATACACCACCACCTGTCCGTTTCCTACTGCCATCAGCAGTCACCTGACCTCCACATGTCTCAATCGCTTCCACCTAAGACAAAAACATATAGTTCTTGCCATCATAAATTGTACCTCAAAACCTTTCATAGGAATCTTGCAAAGCAGAATAGAAATCTTATTAACCAACTTCAAGCAAACAGAGTTATCGATCCACAGAGCATTAGTAAGACGGTCATCTCACGTTCATGACAATTCAGTAAACACCACTGGTCTCACTCGCTGATGATCTACCACGAGTTAAGTCATAAACAACTTCAATTAACCACCCATGGTGTTGAGATTAATGAAAGAAAAGACACTGATGTGCACAAGAGAAGAAAATAAAAAATCAACCTATTATGTGAAGTTTTCACCAGCAAGCACAAGGCACAGTAATTGAAGCAGCAAAGAACGCTCCAAGTAGAAACAACTGGACGCACACAGATTAAACAGGCTTTCAATTGGAATAACATAGATAGAAAAGATGTGGAAGTAGTGTATAACATTATTACCTCATTGACAAGATCACTTAAGGCAGGAATTCCAAGACACCCAACAGCTGTGTATATCATGTAAGACTTCTTTTCCTTCAGGCGTCTACAAGTATCCCCAACAAACCTGCCATAAAAAATGATCAAACTATGAGGAACGATTCAATTATAGCCAAGAGTGACATAACGACATAGATGTACAGAAAAACATTCAGATACCAGTCTACACTCATCGGTTTCCCCGTCACAGGGCCATTTCTCTTTTTCTTCTTCTTCTTCTTCTTCCTCTTGTTGTTTGGCTTTTGCTGTACATTCCCCTTACCCAAGAGCCCTTCTTTATCTTTGTTTCCATCACCGTCACCGTTTGGTCTCTCCCCAGAATCTAAGTCATGATCCAGAACAATCTCCCCTTCTTCCACATCAACCATGTCAACATCTTCTATGTTTTCAAATCCATCTTCTTCGTTTATAGCATCCAACAAGCTTTCTTCTCCATCCATGATCAAACCTATAGTTCAAACCAAAATCAAACACAGCTTTTAAATGTTAACATGTATTACAACAACACTCTCTTCTCCCTCTACAAACACATCAAAACTCTAATCTATTCAAACAGGATTTCGAGCTCATTTAAACTAACAACGCGAATTCCAAATTCATCGATCAATCCCCCAAAAAGACGATTTTAAACACAAATATGTCATATAATTGCGAAAATCAGTTGCGAGTTTTACGATTCACGAATAAACAGACCAGGAAGGAAATCTTGGAGCTCTCCTCGATCTTCAATCGCTTACACTCGAGATATCAACAGAAAACAGACCTCATCGGCCCAAGACTGACGAAGAAAATCCCCAGTTTAGGGTTTAGGCAATTTATTGCCCTTTTAAAGACAATGTTTTTTCTTTTCCCGGCTATTTTTTTTTATAAAACGGTGAATTTAATACTGAATTTAGGTGTTTTTGTCGAATTAAATTTAAAATTCCTTTCACTCCAAATAAATTATTAGCTTTTCGTTGACCATGCCAAATAAAAATTATCGTTATTTAAATTTAACAAATATTAAGCGTCATTGGTTAAATTAAACGATAGCGTTAGTCCTAGTGAAACTTAGTGTTTTTTTGATGAAATTCAAAATTTATTGATCATCAAATGGCAAAATGTTATTTACAAGAGGCTAGAGGCCATTAAGATAAGGCAAATGGAGAAAATAAAGAATCAACAAATTAATTGAAACTCAAACCAACGCCTCATAAGGCCTTCAAGAGGATGATGAGCTTTGTAAGCAAGAGAAGAGATTTGGTTCCTCACTACTTTATCGATGAAACGAAGAAGAGTATAAGAGGAAACCAAACCCTTCCCATGAATCCTACTATTTCTCTCCTTCCAAATATAGTAGACAACAACCTGAAAAACAAGCCTTGCTAAAGTGCAATCAACCAGATTCAGAGAAGAAGAAGAGAGTCTAGAAACACAAGTCTCCCAATCTAAAGAATAAAAAGTACCCAGCAAGGCATAGCTAAGCTTCCTCCAAATGCTACCAGAATAAACACACTCAAAAAAGAGGTGATTTCTAGACTCATCAGGTGCAGTACAAAAGACACAATGTTGTGTCAATCCCCAAAGTCTCATTCTTGAACCAGTAGATAACCTATCACGAATAGCGAGCCAAGTGATGAAAGTAAACCTCGGAACATGCTGTGGAAACCATAGCAGAGAATGCCAAGGAACTAAAGGCTTAGAAGTTCGGAGCTGATTCCAAGTCTCAAAAGAGGAGAAGAAAGCTCAAAACTGAGAATTCGAATGCCTCCAAAGGTAAATGTCAGGACCCAGATTAGTGCAAGGAGAAGGACCAGCTCGGATTATATCAAGAGTACCTCTGTAAAGCCTCTCACCAGCAGCAGAAAAAGACCATCCAGAATCTGTATAAGCATTACCAACAACCGAGGAACCTGGAATACCAAGACAGCAAAAACCCGAGGGTCCCATAATATCAAACAGACAGCCAGCATGAGACCAATTATCAAACCAGAAAGATGCATTCAAACCTGACTGGATATTCACACTTATGAAATCATAAGCAATACTCCTCAATTTCAAGAGTTTTCTCCACATCCAAGATCTTTTAGTAGAGGGAGTAATGTCCCAAAAAGAAGTATAGCACAACAGGTAGTGACGAGTCCAAGGAACCCATAAAGAGCAAGGAGTGGAGAAAAGGCATCAAATGAAGGTTAAACACCCGAGAAGTGAGAGTAAGAGACCTCACTCCGAGTCCACCTTCACCTTTAGGGGAACAAATCTCCTCCCATGAAACTTTAGCCTTAGAAGTAGTATTTGGATTACCTGACCAAAGAAAAGCTGCACAGTATCTTTCAATGGCTTTTAAACAACGCTTACGAAGAGCAAAAGTGGAACACCAGAAATTTGTCAAGCTGAAAATTACAGACTTAATAAGTTGTAAGCGGCCAGCATAAGACAAAGTCTTTGATGCCTAAAAAAGCATACGGGATCGAACCTTGTCCAAAAGAGGTTCATAGTCGCTTCTTGACATGGCTTTAGTCATGAGAGGCAAACCCAAATATTTGATTGGAAGGGTTCCAGAGACTATACCAATAGCATCAATACCAGATAACAGAGAGGGGGAGACTCTACCAGCAGAGAAAATGGTGGATTTGGCCATATTTATTTGAAGACCAGACAAGCTACTAAATTCGTGCATCACAGTAATTACACCCTGAAGAGAGCTAGAAGAACCATCAGTAAAGATGAGAATATCATCTGCAAAACTGAGATGAGTGAGAGTTAAGTCTTTACAACAAGGATGGAACCCAAAAACAGAGTGGAGAGCAGCACGATTTAGAAGCTTGGATAGCACATTATTGGTAATCACATATAAGTAAGGCGAGAGAGAACAGCCTTGACGAATACCTCTAGCGCTAGTAAAAAAGCCTGTAAGCTCACCATTTATAGCAACCAAAAAAGAAGCAGTAGAAATGCAAAGATAGATCCAATGCACAAAAAGATACGGCAGCTTTATTGCCCTTAAAACTGAGATAATAAAACTCCAACTAACTATGTCGAAAGCCTTGGCAATATCCAGTTTAATAGCACATCGAGGAGATATATTGGTCTTATGATAATCCTTGACAAGTTCAGAGGCAAGCAAAACATTCTCAAGAAGGAGGCGTTGCTTTATAAAAGCACTCTGATTTAACTCAATGGTTTCAGGCAATATAGTCTTGAGTCTATTGGCTAGGATTTTAGAGATTACCTTATATAAGAGGTTACAGCAAGCTATATGCCTGTAATCTTTCATTTCTGAAGCAACTGTGTGCTTAGGAACAAGCATCAAGGTAGTGGCATTAACTCCAGTAGGAAGGAAACAGTAGATAAGAAAAGACTGAACTGCAACAATAAAGTCTTGACCAATAACAGACTAGGCAACTTTAAAGAACTCAGCAGAATAATCATCTAGACCTAGAGCCTTATTAGAAGGCATTGAGAACAAAGCTTGTTGAATCTCAGTGGAGGTAACAGGAGAAACCACATTCCTAGCAGCTGAGATAGGACAGACAGAATCAATAAGCCCTGAAACTAAAGACAAAGTGTTAGGCACAAATGGAGATTGCTGCTGTAAAAACTGAGTAAAATAGGAGACTGCTTCCTGCTTAATATCAGTTGGAGAAGTGACAGTATTGCTAGAAGCGGTTCTAAGTGATCGAATAGAATTTTTTGCTGTTCTAGATTGAACAACTCTATGAAAATAGGATGTGTTATTGTCTCCAGCAGCGAGTCATTTTATCCGAGACTTTTGTCAGAAAAACTGCTCCTGTATACTTGCTAAACGATGCCAATTGTTGTATGCTTCAGCTGCAGAGTGAGAGTTAACAGGAGAAGGACCCTGAAGAGCAACATTCTGAGCAGTACATAAGGCTTCGTAGGCTAACTTAGTTTTAGCTGGCAAGTCACCATAAAAGGACCTATTTAACTCTCGAAAAGTAGACTTAAGAAGCTTCAGTTTGTTATGAAACACGTGAAGAGCAAAACGAGAGTGATAGAGAGGGGGAGAACTAGTCCACACTGCTGAAACTCTAGGGAGAAATTCAGGATGCTCAGTCATGTAGTTAAAGAACTGAAAAGGTCTACGAATTACCTCTAACTGAGGAGTTTCAAGATAAACAGCACATTTAGCATGGTCTGAAATACCACCTGCTTCAAAAGTAGAGTAAGATTAAGGGAAAGAATTTGACCAGGCACCATTTACTAAAACTCTGTCAAGCTTTTTACCAATTGGATCCTCAGTTTGTTTGTTCCACCAAGTAAAAAAGAGGGCCAGTAAAGGACATGTCTGCAAGGTCACTAGTAGAAACAAAATTCTAAAAATGTTGCATCCCAACCTGATCATGAACATAATCCGAAGAACGAGAATGTTCACTAGAAGAGAGAGTGACATTAAAGTCACCAAGAAGAATCCAAGGCTTGTATGAGACAGCATAGATTGAGTGAATAAAAGAAAGATCCTGCCAAAGAAGTCTTCTATTATGCTCAAAATTTGAAGCATAGATTGCTGAAACAATAAAGGAAGTACTAGTAGATAAAACTGTGACTTCACATGTAATGTGTTGAGCTGATTTCCTTAGAAGAGTAACACCAACAACATCATAATAAACAAACCAGATTCTCCCAAGTCGATGACAGTCATAGTTGATTAAAACATGCCAACCAGGTAAACAAGAGGAGACAATATTCATATGATTAGATTCCATAACCCGAGTTTCAACAATACATCCAAAAGACAGATTCTGATCTTTTACCCAAATTTTCAACACCATATGCTTACGTAATTGATTAAAACCACGTAAGTTCCAAGAAAAAAGCGAAATCATTGCTTTTGAGAGGAAGCTTTCTTCAGTTTTAACGTACCCAAAGTAGAAAAAAAGTCCTTTGACTTAGCTATAGGAATACAAGAAGACTTCCGGATAGGAGGAAGAGAAGACGTACTCGGATCAGTAATAGCAGGTACAGAGTTATCAGATGGTAAAGAAACATCCAAAGCAGGGACATAAAGGATTTTCTGTGAATATTCCAAAGTATCCACAGTTCCAGATTCAAAGATTTCGCCTTCTTCCCTTAAAGTTTCCAGGATTTGAAACCTAGAAGGAGAACCTGAAACAAAAGAAGGATTAAGTGAAGTATTGGGTAAAGATTGATCAGAGCGAGTAATTATTGGAGAGGTACGACCTGGTTTTCTGATGGTGGTCCAGTCAAAAGACTTGGAACCATCATCAGATTCCCGAGGTGAGAGCTGGATCGATTGATCACCACCTGTGGGAAGAGGCTCAACCACAGGGGATAGTACCTTAGGAGTGGATGTAAGGGACCTCAAAATAGGAAGAGGCTCAACAATACCAGCTAGTACAACATTGTTACCTGCAGGGATAGTTGTGACATCAGAGTGAAGAGTAGTATGAGAAGGAGCAGAGCAATCTTTCGAGTTATGCCCCCATTTGAGACAGTTTTGACACCTAAGAGGCAACCATGGATAGGAGATTTTTATAGAAGCAGCAGGATGAATACCTTTAGCAATAGACAGAGAGTTTGGCAGTTCATTATCCAAAGTTACTTCAATCAAAACACGGGCTACATCAAGACGTAGACATCGCTCTGTAGAAGGATGAAGTTTAATAGGCTTCCCAATGTGACTAGCAAGGAAACGGATCCCTTTATATGAGAATAAATGGCCAGGGACATGAGTGAGATCAACCCAAATGGGGAAAGATTAAAGAACTGGTTCAGAAGTAGCAGATTCAGGAGACCATTTTTGAACAATGAGCGGTTTATCACCTATATGCCAGAAGCGCCTACGAAGGACTCGAGATTTAATAGCAGAATCAGGAATCCTAAAGATAACAGATGTTGGTCGAATAAATATGGCATCAATCTTCAAATCTTTATTTGAATTCTGCCAAATGCGATTAACAGTAGCATGAATCGTTCCAATATGAGTGCTTCTCCAATAAAATGCCCAATCACACAGTTACTCCAAAGAAGCATAGAGTCAGCAAGAATTTCATCAGGAATTGAAGTAGATACAACACCATTTACGACAGTAGAGGAAACAGTGAAGGGAGTAATGGAATTCATACCCTTATTTGCCACAAAGACCATGCTGAGGACTTAGAAACATTAGGTTGCTTCTCAGGAAGAGTAGATTCAGAAATCTTGGCAGAAGAACTAGTGTCTGAAATCAAAGGCAGAGGAAGATCAGAATCAACAAACGTTGAGATCGATGGAGAAGCAGCCGGCATAGGATCAAAGATAGTAGAGTTCAGAGCCACCGAAGAAGAAACTGAAACTAAATCCCTCAGCAAATTTACCGAAGAAGTTGAGTATGGAAGCTTGGGAAAAGCTAAATCGGAATTAAGAGGCAAATCCATTGTCAAATTTGAATATAGCGGTGACCGGAGGAGAATTTCCGGTCATAAGGACGAGAGAAGCTAGGAGCAGAGCACCTAAGAAGAATCAATGGAGAAAGCAAAATTGAGGGAGAATATCGATGGAGATAGAAGATAGGAGAAGAGAGATCAAAAAACCCCAAGATAAGGACAAAATTCACCAGAAACCACCGCAAGGTGCCGGCAAATTAGTGACGAAGTCGAGAAGTTACGGCAGAGAAAACAGTTACGGAGGAGAAAGAAGTTTCTCTCACTAGAAGTTTCTCAATTTAGTGTTTCACTTGCAGAATATTGAAACTCATCCCCAATTTCTTTCTCCCTTGATCTATGTGATTAATTCTTTTTTCCAAATTCAGTATACGAAGAGGAGTGACTCTCTTTCTGTGAAGAAGTATGGCTTCAAAAAGATGAAGACTCGGGCTTAAGATTCGTTTTGTTCAATCTTTCTGCGACTGAGCCTTAGGATTAATCCTTCACGGTGGAAAGTGAAAAGTTTTCAAGGATAATGTGGGAAGAGGGGAAGGATCTGATGATGAGATAGAAGGAGAAGATGACTGTGACAACGAGAATGAAAGAGAAGATGAGCCAAAGGATGATGACAAAAATCAGACACACTAATTGTTCGATAAAATGTCAGTGGGAGAATTGTCTCAGTTACCTAATGATGATGAGAAAGTTATTGTAAAGGCAGATATGGAAAAAGATGGATTGGATACTAATCTCTATGGAAACAAATGGAGTGGTAACGTTAAAGTCATGAATAATTTGTTATGCTTCTTAGTATATCTCGTTTTAATTTTTTTTTAAGACTTTGTTGTCTCTGTGATTACAAATGAGAATGATGAAACTCATAAACTCTTGATCCATTAAATCTTATATAAATATCACATTACAACTTTGATCCATAAATTCATGATATCATAAAATAGCTTAAACCAACAAATATCAAAACACAACTAGTGCTATTAGAGACAGGGCAACAGAGAATCTTCCTCCCTTCTCTACTTCACAAACTTTATGCTAGCCCTGGGATTAATAAACGAACCGATCTGTCCGAACCAAACCGATCTGTCCGAACCGAAATCGAGATTTAGACAAATCGGTTCGGTTAATTAAATTTAGTTCGGTTTAATTGGCAACATTTATAAAGAGAAATTTGGTTATCTCTTCGGATCGGTTTGGTCGGTATAACCGATCAGTTAACCGATAACCAAAATTGAAGTTGGATCTAAACCTAATTTTGCCTAATCTAAATGTCTCTTTCTCTTTTCTTCTTCTTCCTTCTTCTTCCTTCTTCATTCTTCTTATTTATCTTCTTCCTTTTTCTTCCAAATCTCCTTCTTTTTTTCTGATTAAATAAACTCTGGCACTTATACTGGTAAGTTTTACGACTTTATGTTGTTTTTTCAGATCTTCTCTTCTAAATCTGTATTATTATCGCTCTCTGAGAAGCCTTTAGCTCCCAAACTCGGCTTCATCTTTGAGAGTAAATCTTCAGAGCTTCCACTGCTTGTTGAGGAGAAGCAACATAGTGGCTACGGTCATGGATCAGCCGATATGGGATCCTTGCGACTTTGATGTTTCTTGGAGTTGTAGATCGATGAAGGTGGTTGTAGAAGAACTTTACTTTATGCAGAGATTGGTGAATCTATGAAGAAAGAAGAAGAAGATTGGCAGTTAGGGCTTAACTTTGGAAAGAAAGTCTGATCGATCACGTTTTTCCGGTGGATCTCCTCATCATCGACAGCGGCGGCGCGGCGGAGCAGCTAGGGTTTCTCACAAGATTCAGAGTTTTGTTGGAATTGGGCTTGTGTTAAAGCCCATTTTCTTTCTCTTTATTTATATTTAAGTCCACTGTTATCTTAATGGCCCAAATCATTTGGGTCTTTTGACCAAAAAAATTAAAAGGAACAATTTTTTCTTAATTTTTTTTTGTAATTCGGATCGATTCTGATCCATTGGGTAATTTGATAAATACCCGATAACCAATCTGACCCGATTTGTTATGTAATTTGGATATTTTGGATCTATTTGATAAATTGGAAAATACCCGATAACCGAGATAACCGATCCAAACCGAACCGAATAACCCGGAATTGCAGGGCTACTTTATGCATCTTTCTACTTCCTCCCAAAGTAATAGTAGTATCACCCTGCATATTTTGGTACCACAACTAGCATGTGGAAGTCTTGGTTCCCCTTTTCTCCTTCCGCGCTTCCCCTTTGAAACACAAACTATGTCCCATGCAACACAAACACAAACTATTATCTATGTAGAATGTCTTGTTTGGAGAATAACATTGATAACAAAACTCAACTGATCAAGAGCTACAGTTGTCTTCCTAATCTCCAATCTCTGTCCTTGAAAGCTCCGTAGTTTGACACCTTCCTCCTTTATTGCCATCTCTATCTTCCCTTCCGCTTTAACCTCACTGTGAGACAATTTCCTGTGAGCATAAACTACATCAGCTCCAATTTCCTTAGCCAATTCCGCCAAAACTGCTTCAAGTTTTGCGACACGAACAACCAAATTCGACACTCATGCTTGAAGATTCTTACGAAGCTCTAAAACGAATTCGATCAGAAACTGGGCACGAAAGGGACCTGTTTTGTTAAACCCATAAGAGGATTTCCTTAATCTCGAGGTTCGAAGCAATAAATAGGCAAAACAGAGATGCACTCATCATTAGCAGAGTTAAGACACTCATTGTTGTGAACACGAAGGTCATTGCGGAACCAGACAACAATAGCATGACGAAGAGCAGCAGCAGAAAAATGTGAGGGAAAGAGAAGCAATTGGTAGAGAAGAAGGGATAATCGTGAGTAATGTTTCTTCTTCTGGGTTTAGGTTTTCTTCGAGATTCAAATCCATTGCTTCAAGGGAAAAGAGGAGACTGTAGAGTATGAGATGAATGAGAATGATAAGATGAAGAAGTTGAAGAAAGAAGAGAAATCATGATTAATTCGGCAAAAAAAATTTAGAGAAGAGAAGACAAGATTAGAGAGAAAGAAATTGATTTGAAATAGAAGAGAGTAAGAAGAGAAAAATGGGATTTTGTTCTTATGTTTTATCCTTAACAGACCAAGCTTAATTGGTGCTTAACATTTGTTAAGTTTGACTAACGGCAATCTTTATTTGGTGTGGTTAACATAAAGTTCGTGAATTATTTGGAGTGAGAAGATGTTTGAATTTAATTTGGCAAAAACGCGTAAGTTCGGTATTAAATTGATCATTTTCCTCTTTTTCGTCAATAGCTTACTTTATTAATTAGAACCGTTATCAAAAATTATATAGCAGCTTTTTTGGGTCAACTTAACTCATACTCAAAAAATAGAAAATTAGAATAAGTGAACATTGTTCACAAAAGGTTGATTCCTAGAAATCTCTTTAGCTGCGCGGACAAAGTAATCAGCTTTTAGGTTAAGGTACAAGATATAGAAAAACACAAGCAGGGATCTTCAATTGAGCCACACAAAAAAGATAACGTATTTGAAGTTTTATCATCTTCCGAAAAATCAAACATGTAACCTACTGGTCCTGAAGGCGATGAGGTATCTTCTAAACTGGTACTCTCTGTTTCTCAAAATATAGAGTCAAGTTATCCGGGTGAATATTCTAAAGGTGTCTCTTTGGGAGACGAGTATAATCTCATGAATTGTGATCTATTCTGAGAGAGCAAATTTGAAGAAGGAGACAATGTTGTAGCTTTACTCTCTATTGAAGATCTTAACAGGTTGAAGTCCTACGATACTATTACAGAGGAAGAGGGGCTAGAAATAATGAAATCTCAAAACATCAAACCAAAATCCAAGCCACTTGTGCCTCCATATAAAGGTCCGCTTGATGTGTTTCAAGATTCTTCCACAGACACAAGTAAGAATGGGTCCAAAGCCTCAGGTGGTATGGTGGGAATGAATTCCAAAAAACAGAACAACATTAAGGTTATGGCCTCAGGACAAAAGAAAGCAGACCCGATAAAGAAAGGAGGGTACAACTCTAAGGGACGAATGAATGTGCAACTTCACATTCAAAGGCATCAACCAACTAATTTAAATTTTTGGTTTTTAATGATTAAAGTATTGTGTTGGAATTGTCAGGGTATTGGAAGCCCTATTTCCCTTAATTATTTGAAGGATACCTATAAACAATTTGGTTTTGATTTTTTTCTCATGGAAACAAAAAATCAATCCAATTATATGGAAGATTTATTAGGTGCTTTTCAAATGGACAATCTCATTACTGTCGATCCCATTGGCTCTAGTGGAGGCTTGTCATCGTTCTTTCAAACTCATTTTAATGTAGTATTGTCACACAAATATAAGAATGTTATTGATATATCCCTTGAATTGAGAGGTAAGAAGACTTTCATCTCTTTTATTTATGGTGAACCAAATCATAATTTAAGAGACCAAATGTGGGAAAAAATTAATAGGTTTGCTAACAAAGAAGTGAACCTTGTTTTATTATCGGGAATTTTAATGAAATATCTGGACACCACAAAAAGAAAGGTGGCTGCTTGCATAGTGTAAGTTCCTTGTGTCTTTCAACACAATACTACAAAATAACGGTTTTATCGAATTCCCCTGCATAGGCGATACCTGGTCTTGGAGAGGTGTTAGACAAAGTGAGATAGTCAGATGCAAACTTGACAAAGCATTTGGTAATGAAGAGTGGTATTCCCTTTTTCACATATGAAAACGGAGTACTTGGAGATGATTCGGTCTCATCACAGATCGATTCTAAACCGAGATGAAGGATAGTAAAAGCCGGATAAAATCGGGTTTTAATTTTGACAAGTGTTGGATAGGCAAGCCTGGTTTCAATAAAACTATTAAAAAGGATGGATGTGATATACTAGTTTACGTGGAAACTGCATATCTGATAGGATCACAAATTGTAGGATGGAAATTTCAAGATGGAGAAAGAAACAAATTATCCCTGGAAAAATTAAAATTGACTCACTTAAGAATTAACTGGAAACTGGATTCTTGTCCCACGACGGAGATACAGGAGGTACCTCTTGACTTGTGTTTAGCATATAAAGAAGAAGAATCCTACTGGAAACAGAATAGTCGTAATAGATGGCGTCTGGAAGGAGATCACAATACTATTTTTTTCCACCCAAAAACAAAATAATGGCGAGCAAAAGATAGAATTAATGGGATTTTCAATGATCAAGGGACATGGTTAGACCAAGAGGCAAATATCAAAACAGAGGCTATCAAATATTTTAACGCTTTATTCACATCCAATGGGACATTGAATTTTGAGGAATCATTGGGGGGTATTGAAACCATTGTCTTAGAGGAGGAGAATTGATTATTGCTCGCCCACCAACATAAGAAGAAGTTAGGAGAGCGTTATTCATGATGGACCCAGGGAAAGTGCCCGGTCCAGATGGGATGATAGCTCTTTTATTTCAACAATCATGGTCTGTTATCAAGAAGGATGTCCTACGTGTAGTAAATAACTTTATCGCCATAGGGCGGTTCAACAAAGAGTTAAATATCACGAACATCTGTTTAATACCAAAAACAGTAAGACCGATTAAGATGGTCGAATTTAGACCTACCAACCTTTGTAATGTGATCAATAAGATCATATCCAAAGTTGTAAGCTTGCTCTTAAAAAAGATTCTTGCTATGATGATATTAGATATTCAATCAGCGTTTGTCTCAGGTCGTTTAATATCTGATAACATTTTGATTGCTCAGGAGGATGTTTCATGCTCTAAAACTGAATAAGAAAATAAAAGGAGAATATATGACAATCAAAACAACTAAGAGTAAAGCTTATGACATAATTAAATGGGATTTCTTGCGCAATCTCCGTCTTAAACTTGGCCTTCACAAAAGATGGGTCAGCGGAATCACACATTGTGTCTCTTCAGTTCGCTTACTCGATTTTGATTAATGATGTTCCCAAGGACTGCGTTTTACCAAAACATGGCCTCCAACAAGTAGATCTCTTGTCGTCATATCTTTTCATTCTTTGCATTATAGCCTTGATAGCAAAGTTAAGAGTGGTGGAATCCCAGAACCAAATGACTGGCATCTCAACCGCAAGATCCAGCCCAATAGTCTCTCACCTCTTATTTGCGGACAATAGCCTATTTTTCTCCAAGGCTAATATGGAAAAAGTATTGACTATTCTTTGGGTCATGCCGGAATAGGAAAGAGTTTTGGTCAACAAATAAATTATTCCAAATCCTCGATTCAATTTGGAAAAGATGTTGATCTAATCAGAAGACATGAGATCTAGGGACACTTAGGGATTCATAATCTTGATGGAATGGGTACTTACTTAGGAATTCCTAAAGGCTTAGAAGGAGCTAAAATGAAGATCTTTGCATTTGTTTTGGAGAAAACAAATGCTAGGATAAATACTTGGTCGGCAAAGTTCTTATCAAATTAAAAGGTGGGAAAGAAGTTCTAATTAAATCAGTATATGCGGCAATTATGTCATATGTTATGTCTTGCTATTGACTCCCTAGGACAATCGTATCAAAAGTCTCGGCTCCCATAGCAAATTTCTGGTGGCACAATTCAGGTACCTCATGAGGTATCCACTTGGATAAATGGGAGAAACTCTGCAAGACAAAATCTGAAGGGGGATTAGGCTTCCAAGCCATAGAGGAATTTAATTTGTCTCTACTACAAAGCAACTTTGGCGATTACTTGATCACCCAAACTCCCTAATTTCTTGGATTTTTCAAAGTCGGTACTATGCGGGTTCTAACCCCATGGTCCCTCGGCATGTATATCCCTATCCTATGGTTGGTAGAACATTATTTCTACAAGAGCTCTAGTTATGAATAGATTGATTAAGCGTGTTGGCTATGGAGACTCTATTAAAGTCTAGACGGACCCTTGGATACCGGACAATCTGCTTTGCCCGGCAGTAGGCTTCATATCCCACATTCATCCGGACCTTAGAGTTTCAAATTTGATAGATTTTCGGCCACGTATCTAGCGAGAACCTTTAATTAAACAGCTCTTTGCTCCACATGATGCAAGTCTAATTTTAAGGATTCACACTGCAAAAAGACCATACCCAGATCGTCTTGGGTGGCACTTTAATAAGTGAGGATATTACTCTATTAAATCAGGTTATTGGGCGGAGCAAAATCACTCCTTTAATAGTGTATGTGTGCAAGGACCAAATATCTAAGACATACAATCACAAGTCTGGAAGATTAAGACACCACAAAAGATTAAGCACTTATCTGGCAAGTTGTACCAGGTCATTTGCATGTCAAATCAAACCTTAGTAAATGGGTAATCAACTGCGATCATAGGTGTGACAGATGTAGAGCTGATGTGAAGACGATTAATCATATTTTGTTCGAGTGCCCACCAGCCGTCCAGGCTTGGGCCTTATCCAGGCTCCATGTGGGTCTAAACTTCTTGTAAAAATCCTTTTTTTCTAATATTGACCATTTGATTTGGAGCCTACCCAAGTCGGAGGAGTTCAGATTTTTTTCCCTGGATTCTATATGGAAGGCGAGAAATGACAAAGTTTTCTCAAATACAGATGGAGACCCCCGAGATTTAGTCTAATTGGCGAAAGTGGAAGCCACTACCTGGTATGAAGCTCAAAAAGGGAGAGTCGATTTTACAGCCTGCCATTTCGCTTTCAAGCTCCTCGACAGAGATTACATCTCGACCATTAACAATATTCCGACATTTACTAGATATAAATGCATAGTTGATGCCTCTTGGAAAGCTTCCGTTCTTTTTACTGGTTTAGGCTAGTTCTGCTTTTCTGATGGGACGAATGGTGTCAACTTGGGAGCTCAAAGTATTCGACGGAGTTTATCTACCTTACCCTCAGAACTTGAAGCTATTCTTTGGGCTATGTCCTACCTCATTTCTTTTGAGAATTTAGAGGTGGAGTTTCTGGTGGATTGTTCATAACAGGTCAGCATGGTGGAGGAGTTGGTTGCCTGGCCAACAATTTATGCCTACTTGGAGGACTTCTCTCGCTTATGGACGTCTTTTCGAGCATGTTCCTTTGCGCGGATACCCCATGCTCTCAACCACAAAACATAGCGACTATTTAAGGACGTCGTTTAAATGCTTTTTTATTTTTTATTTTTGTCAATCTTACTATAATTAGATCGACAAGACCTGACCTATAACCAAAACTTATATCTTAAAATCTATTTCTTCGTACACTTTTTATCGTGGAGGAATCAAAATTTGATGTCAAAAAATTTGTAAAATGATTAGCATATGTTCCACATGTCTTCGGCTTTAAATGCTTTTTAGAAAGAAAAAAAAATTAACCTTTTTTTTGGAGAAAGTGTGCTTCATTCATCAATAGCATATTACATTATGGTTCTGAAATACAGAGGCCTCTAAGGACATAAAATAAAGCACACAGAAAAAAGATAAAGCCCAATGGGCTGGATATGTTTCTCCAAAACCATGAAGAAAAATGTGAAAATAATGGGTCCAATAGGCCCAGATCCAACAAAACTGAAAATAAGGCCCATGGCCCAACCCCTAAGGTAGCCATACTCATTAGGGTTTGGGCAATTTGGGGCGCCGCCGCCGTTGGGTCAAAACTCACCGGATCCAGAAAAACTCCAGTATGACCTGATCGAAACCTCTCGGAAGGAGACTCCTGATTCCATACTTCTGGTAGCTTTCACGATAAAGAGGCTCCTCGCCAACTTTAAGTCGACTAGATTGGAGTTTGAACAAAGTTTAATAGACCTGCAAGGATTATGACTGCAAGGATCGACGGTTATAATACCTAAATCTGAGGTCAAAACCTAGATAAGATCAAAAGAACTCGGGCTGTAGAGACAAAATCTTGGCATGTGTGCATTGCCGGAGCAGTGGTTTCGGCTACAGACACGCTTGTGGGACCAGTAGAAACTTGACAGAGGAAGCCATAAAGACAACATATCTCGCCATAGTCTTACCGGCGGAAGGTCGGAGTTTAGTCCTCGCGACCATGAAGTGGATCGAGCTGGCCACAATAGTTTCTCGAAAGACCAGAAGGTCAATGAACCCGAGTAACTGGACGGAATGGGTTTGAAGATGGTCATCGGTGTTTTGATCCACTTCGTTGGACAAGCCCGGTGGAAAGATGGTGGCACCGCTGCTCTAGATCTAGATTCACCAAAGTGGATCTTGTCTTCACCGCCAGGAATAGAAGATGAAAGCAAAAGGAAGACAGAGAGAAGAGAGAAGAGAAAGCAGAAGCAAGTGAAATTTGAAAGGGAGGACAAAAATCATCGCCGGTGGCCAAGGACACCGCCAGCGTCGATGGAGAAAATATTAGAGTTTGCCTCAAATATTGGGTCTGAGAATTTAAACCTTCTTTTTCCTTTGTTTATTTCTCCTAAGTGGGGCTGTCAAACGGGCCGGCCCGCATCCAATGGGTCCAAATCCGTGGGCTGTAATTTTTTTGATGGACCGCTATGGGCCAGTTTGCTTGAACCGCAGTCCAAATTATATTGTCCAAGCCTGGTCCATTAAACCTAGCGGATTAATGGGCCGACCCGTGGGTTTATTTAAATTCTTAAAATTTAAAAGATGGGAATCGAATCCCTAACCATTGAAAGAGATGAGACCACTATAACCATTAAGCCACAAGCAATTCATTGCACAACCATTTTGTCATAACATATTTAAATGAATTTCTATAACCTAGATAATTTATACGTGTAAATTACTTGTCACAGTATTGTTTAAAGACAAAAATTGCAAACAACACTAGTACAAGTAAAATCATACCTTACCAAAAATTATAATAATATTAAATGAAACTTAATTTATTTCACCAAATAAAAAGTAAACTAAAATATTTAAAACCCACAAAAAAGGTTAAACCAAGAAACTAAAAACATAATATAACCAAAAACATGTTAAATTGTAACATAATTTTTAGAAATCTAAATCTTGATCATCAACAATTGATTGAAAAGAAGGTAGTGTTGCATTCTCAGCATCATATCCTCTGTATAAAAATATAAAGTAACAAGCTAATTTAGAATTTATGAATGTTATAAACCGAAAACTTATTAAAATTTTATTCTTACCATTTTCATAAGCTTCAAAACCTTTTAACTAATTGCGACTGCATATTAGTGCTTAAACGTTCTTTAGGAGAAGACAATTTCTATACTTGTTCAAAACTCGAGCTCCAATACTAAAAGATGATTCTGAAGCTACTGTCGTGATTGGAATACTAAGGAGATCACAAGCCATAGAAGCCAAAACTCCATAGCGTTGAAAATTATCTTTCCAATACTTCAAGATATCCAAACTTTCAAAATTCTGTGCGTCTAACCGCGGTTCTTCTAGATAAATTTCCAAAGAGGACTTTCTACTAACAGCAACATTAGCTTTTCCAAAGGCGAAAAATTCTTATAAATAAAATGAAATGATCTTTTTTTTGGAATAAATAGGTAAGTAACAACATCATTCAAAAGATCAAAAAAGATCAAAAATCCAATCTACACAAAACAAAAAAAGAAAAGCATATAACTTATACAAAAGTATATAAAACTTACGT